>CAKALU010038687.1:0-29750 GCA_916700995.1 Hozukius guyotensis
TAAAAGATACAGAGTGAATGGGTGAACATAGTGTGTACAGTCCGTCAATAAATAAATGTAGTATGTACATATGTGCAGTCTATAAAGTGGTATATAGTATGTATAGTGTAAAGTGTGCCAGTGGTTAGAGTCCAAGATGGTTGCAGATAGTGCATGTTTAAAAGAACTATTTATTGCACCACAACACTGAAAATATGAAAACCATATGTAGCTCTATAGTTTTTTTAAAACCATAGATATCATTTAGTTGTGTAATGTGATTTGGGAATGAATTCCATTCTTGCATTGCTCTGTATATTGCTGTACTTTGACCGGATTTGGTTTTGGATCTTGGTAAAGTAAAACAACCTGCAGCAGCAGCATGCCTTGTGGAATAATTGGTGTAATAAAATAACTATTTATTGCACCACAACAGTATGAAGTTTCAGATCTTGACTTTGGCTGTAGCATACTGTTCGCACATTTAGACACAAGGGAGGCTCCATCTCTCATCAGTTCAACAATAAATGTGTTAAATCCAAGTCTAGATTGTGTGGTTGCTAAAGTTTGAGGGTATAGATAGATAGATAGATAGATAGATAGATAGATAGATGGATAGATGGATAGATAGATAGATAGATAGATATATAGATAGATAGTAACTGTAGATAGATAGATAGATAGTAACTTTATTGATCCCGTGGGAAATTCAAGTTTCCAGCATCACAGTTCCATAGTGCAAAACATGTTAGTAAAAAGGCAGTAAAAAAGTTAGTAGTGCAAAGTACAAGTACCTGTAGACCGGTATGATAAGATCAGAAATTAAAATGTAACAATTTGATGTCTTTATATAAAATGAGGTGTAATAAAAGAACTATTATATTGCACCACAACACTGAAAATATGAAAACCATATATGTAGCTCTAGTTACTAATTAAGAACAGTTTCTTTCCCTGGGCCATACGGACACTGAACAAACAATAAATCTATGCAATATTAATACACTGAATGTGAAATACATTTGTCTGTGCAATATATCCTTGATGCAATATACACCTCAAGTGCAACTACCTTTGTTTACATTTTATTTATTACATCTACCCTACCTATTTTACAAGTGCAATTACCTCTGTTTACATTACATCTATTTTTTATATTTTATACTTCTAGTGTAACACTTCTGTTTATGTTTATTTATTACATCTACTTTACCTGTTTTATTTGCTTTATAACTGTGTGTGTGTTTTACCTGATATATGTTTTGTCTGCCTCGTTTAGTCTTGTCAAGTATTTGTTTTAAAGCACTGGCCAGAAGTGGCAACTGTGAATCTCGTGGTATTTAATACAATGACAATAAAGCTTTCTATTCTATTTTATTCTATTCTAGAAGTAGATTTAACATGAAGCACTGATGCAAACACAGATAAATCACTCCCTGCATCAATAAGAGCTGTGTGGTGTCTAGTTTTTATTATTATTATTATTATTAGTTTCAGATCTTGACTTCAGAATCAGAATCAGAATCAGAATCGTGTTTAATGCCATGTGTAAGAGGTATACACTAGGAAATTGCTTTGGTTTTGTTGGTGCAATTAAACAGTATAATAACAAAAGAATAGATAAAAACGTTAGAATAAAATAAGAATAAAACAAATTTAAATTCTACCAATATACAATATAAACAAAAATAAACATGATATAAACAGATGCAAACACAGATAAATCACTCCCTGCATCAATAAGAGCTGTGTAGTGTCTAGTTTTTTTTCCATATATGTAACTCTAGTTACTTATTATTAAGAAGTAGATTTAACATGAAGCATCTGTGCACACAGATAAATCACCCCTGCATCAATAAGTGTGGTGTCTAGTTTTTTCCATTATATGTAGCTATAGTTACTTATTATTAAGAAGTAGATTTAACATGAAGCACTGTGCATGCACACTGATAATAAATCCCTCCTGCATCAATAAGAGCTGTGTGGTGTCTAGTTTTTCCAGCGGACGTGCTCACTGCCTTGGAACCTTCTCCTCACTGTGCATGGATGTGTGTGTGTGAACGTGTGTATGTTTATGTGTGTGTGTGTACTAGGCTCTATGTGTGTAAGCTGCCTCCTCTGGTAGCTGGTGACGACTGACTGACTGACTGACTGACTAACACCGAGGCTCACGGTGAACAAACGGGGATAAAAACACTCCAGGAGACCCGTAGCACGGCGGTACTTTGACCCGTCCTGCCCTGTCGGAGCTCCGGAGCACCTCCAGCACCGGGTCGGTCCAGTCCGCCTCACGATGAGCCAGCCTCGGCAGCAGCCTCGGCAGCCTCGGCCGGACGAGTTCCAGCCTCCTCCGGAGTGCCCGGTCTTCGAGCCGAGCTGGGAAGAATTCAGAGACCCGTTCGCCTTCATCAACAAGATCCGTCCTATCGCGGAGAAAACGGGCATCTGTAAAGTCCGCCCGCCGCCGGTGAGTGTCGTTAAAAACACCGTTAAACCGGGAGATATAAACGAGTCTACCGTTGAGATGAACCGAGAGGAGCTGCTGGTTTAAAGGGACTGTTCAACATGGCGGATGTTACCATGTTAACCAGGTTCAGTCTTTGTGCTGCTCTCAGCTACCTACCTCTCATTTATCACCTATTTACACCACAAGCGCGCTGTTTATTAATCAATTTTAAAGCCTCATTAGCAGCAATAAAGATGTGTGAATGCATTAAAAGTGTATTATAGGTGAATGTGTGTCAACAAAGCCTCCGTTCATTGAGCCACTTAAGCTAAGCTAGGCTAGGATAACACTAGCTACTAGCTCAACAACCAACCTGTCATAATTTAGCTCACAGCTTTGACATTAGGTGGCTATGCGGAAGCTATTCATCCTCCTCCTCCTCCTAGGTAGAGAGGAAGATGATGAAAAGATATAAACATGGATGTTAACACTTGTTATTCCCTTTTGTCCTCTAATGTCCTCAAAGTGGAGGTTAATTATGGATTATTTGTTGGAGAGCATCATGATGCAGTTGGGTCACTTGCATCCATCTCAATCAGCTGCCAGTTTCTAATGAATATATGAAGCAGTGTGTGTATTTATGGCTAAATAAATGTCCCTTTTAATGGTTTGAGTGTCACATAAATTGCCTCATGATGGGACAAGAAGTACACTGGGTTATTTAATTATAAAGACTACTATTATTGTTCAATAATAAGTTGTGTCTTTTGAAGTTGTGGTTCATGTTACACAACATTGCAGTGCAATGTTATTATAATGTATGTTTCCTTGGAAGAAGATGAGCCACTGTTCATGTATGAGCCTGTGTTGTAAGGGTGTTGTCCTCCATGTTGGCTTTGTGGTAAGCTGGGCTGGTGAGTCTTCCATCTGGCCATTTTGTGTGTGCCAGTGGGGGATGTTGTTGGCTACTGACTTAAAACAAGAAACTTGGGTTCCCTTGCTTATGTGATGGGAAATTTGTTGTCATTTCTGCAAGGCTGTGTTTTTAGTATTGACACAGATATTGATCAGTATTGTGATGTGTTATAAAGGATCACCGTGTTCTTCCAGAATCAGCAGGGCCTTGCTTTTTTGCCAAACTTGATTCTAACATCAGTTTTTAATACCTGCAACTGTGTAGTAACGTGCCTCTTTTTATCTGCTTAATTTCAGTTTATTTAAGTCACTACAAGTAAAGAATATGGAAATTTCTGAAATTTCGATCCATGCTTTGAAAAACAATTGCCACAAGGGCACCATCTTCAAAGTAAAATAAATACACTTAACAATATAACTTATAAATGCAAGAATGATAATCAGAAAAACTGCCAACTACATAAATATCAAGGCTATGTGCTATTATGACCTTTCCCGTGCCATTTTTGTGTATTTTTGTTGCTGTTTAGGGTTGGCAACCTCCGTTTGCTTGTGATGTCGACAGACTTCACTTTGTTCCTCGGATCCAGAGGCTCAATGAGCTGGAGGTGAGTTTTGTTAGTCAAATTATATACCAGTAATTATTTAACCACATCTGTGTTTGTGTGTCAGTATTCTATAAGATTATACATTTACTTATCATGTTTTTACCTCATTTATGTAATTACTTGGCCTGTGTAGGCTACACTGACAATAACAAAGAACACTAACGTTATTAATGCCTTGTAATGACATTATGTAACAATAGATGAATTTCAAATTTAGACTGGAAATTACAATGCATAATTGTTACTTAATCCAAATTTAAAAAATAAACTGAAAGCGCATTTATTTATTTATTTTAAACAATAGGGCACACTACCCCATTCTTGGATAAAAATGCAGCCTGTTCAGATAATTTTTAGCCCCTGTGTTATTTTCCCCAGTGATTGCTTTGGTTTTCCTTGAAAGCCTCGAATTCCTTGTCTTGGTTGATTTCCTTATAATTTAATTAATTCGTGGCTGACTGTTATCATTCCTTATATTTTTTTCCCAGGCACAGACCAGAGTCAAGCTCAACTTCTTGGACCAGATTGCCAAATTCTGGGATTTGCAGGGATGTGCCCTGAAGATTCCTCATGTGGAGAGGAAGATTTTGGATTTATATAAGCTAAATAAGGTTGGTAATTGACAACACTGCACATTATTTTTATATATAAAATGCAATTTACAAAAACTCTCACCATTAACGTGACTCCCTGTCGTTTCAGCTGGTAGCAGATGAGGGTGGATTTGACACCGTCTGTCAGGACAGGCGATGGACCAAGATTGCACTACAAATGGGTTTTGCCCCTGGCAAAGCTATCGGCTCACACCTGCGAGGGCATTATGAGAGAATGCTCTATCCATACAATCTGTTTCAGAGCGGAGCGAACCTGCTGGTGAGTTGGACACATGCATCATTATGACAGCACATCTTGTCCCTGGTGATACTCACAAAGACAAGCTGGTGTCCCTTTTGTAAACAAAACCCTAATAATGCTTATCCATACCTTTTATTACTACCAGTTATTTAATGTTACAGTCAAAGGAAAATTACATATTTATTATGCTAAAACATTTGTGTTTCACTTTGAACAAGAAGAAACTATTCCTATCAAAAATTTGAAGGAATATGGATTACATTAAGACCGTAAAGATAAATGGGAACAAATGCATTATTAGGATATGCATGCTCTATTTATGTTGTATGTTATTTAGAGATGAACGTTTGTTTTTTTACAGTATTTTTCTTTGGAGAAGTTAACTCTGTCGTCCGACTAATATACTGAGTGTGAATTTACAATCTGGTGTCTAATCATTTAATAGCATTTGCACCCACATATTCCATAACATGTTGCAAGAGAGCTTATCCAAAGTCATTGGATTGGTACTGTGTGACCTCCTGGAGAGGTCACTCTAAATTTTGTAATTACCCAGCGCTCTCTCTTGCCTCAGGCACCAGAGGCAGCTTCCAAACTGATGCGTTTGGAGGCTGATCCTGAACTTGAAAAGGTATGTTTGTGTCATGGTTAAAAGCCACTCGGCCTCACAATTAACAAGAATGCATGTTTATTTGTGGCTGGACTGTATACTGTGTGTCCAGCTTATTGTTTTCATATTTGCAGGCATGATACTGCGAATTTAACCCTTCTTAAAACAGTCATTCGCTGGTTTTACAGCAATAGCATCACCTCAAACAAGTGACCTTCGCCTCTACGAGTTAATCTACACTTAACATGCATCTTGGGACAAATTTCAAATACAATTCTTTTGTTTCTGAGACAGGCTGCAGTCGGCAATTAGGTGCTAATTATTTATCAGTTCAAACACTGTAGTAGATTTTCTCTTCTCTATAATTACTTAAACTGCCAACTCGACAGGCAGTCTGATACTCTTTATCTGCTCACCCTTGCCTCAGCTCAAATCTATTATTTCTTCTCTGATTTGGCGTGTTCCTCCTTAGTTTCTATGCTCCCTGTTTTGGGTGACAAGCTGTAACTAACCACATCCTTCTTATGGCCTCTTTTGCCCTCTGGCTGTTAAATTTGAAACTGTTAATAAATACTCTCTTTGATAGAGTATATTTCAGTCTTTCAACTACGTTTGGTAGCTGCTGATACTTCCTAATTTTTATTTTATTACCTGGTAAACAGAAGTAATAATCAAATAAGGAGATCCCTTTTTAAATGCAGGCTGTGGTACACTCACACTTCCTGTTTTACAGGAGACACTTAAATCTATCCTGTCAGTGTTTGCAAAGTCATATTAAACGTTGCATCTAGTATTCCCTTCGTATCTTACTGACTATTTGAGCATACAGGTATTTCCAGTTAGGCACACGCATGTTTGTTTTTTTTAAAAGCCACTTAGCTGTGGGTTTAACTATCATACTATTCCTTCAGTGTGTTCAGAAGCCAATCCAGCCAGCGGAGAGCACAGGAATCACGGAGAGCGTAGACACTAAGGAGCACAAGCTGCAGGACCAGGCTCAGAGGCAGACCGCACAGACGCCCGACACCGGCCCCACTGCTCGCAGAGCCAAGCGCATGAAGTGTGAGGTAGGTGTCGTTGAAGAGAGCCACAAAACACCTGACTAAAACTCCTGAAACAAGCAGCACAAACTCCATTCTAAACTTTTCTCCACATATTTCCACATCACGATTTTAGTAGTTTCAAGTTGCCTGCAGTTTATCTTCTCACTCTCTCTGTAGGCCGTCTGTGTGAAGACTGAACCAGGTGAGCCCGGTGAGAACAGGCCCAACCTGAGGAGGAGGATGGGTTCTTTTGTCGCCAAGCAAGAACCAGGTCAGGCTCCACATCCCAGAGTGAAGAAATGTTTACACTAATGACATTTACATTATTTCTGATAACACATTTGTTTAATGCCTCTGCATACTGCATTCATAAGCAGTATGTAAACATTTCATAAATGGTTTATAACAAACTATGGTATAGTTATAAGCAAGGATATGTTTCATTAGTGTATTTTTCAACAACTATAACTCTTCCTATAAACAGATAATGAATGTCAATATAGTAAAACACAGTTATAACAATATAAAATATATAGGGCTGTCAAAGGTAACGCGTTGACGCGTATTCATTTTAACGCCACTAATTTCTTTAATGCATTAACGCAACTTGCGATTTTTAGTTTGTAGCAGGCTCACTTTTAAAGCTAGAGTGAAGATAGTGACATCATATGAAACTAGAAAACCTGATGAATCCATCCGTACCAGCCATGTCATACTAGCTTGGCGAAGGAGGCTAAAAAAATGCTTCAAACCTACATTAAATGTTGTCGAGGAAAAACTGGCATGGCCATTTTCAAAAGGGTCCCTTGACCTCTGACCTCAAGATATGTGAATGAAAATGGGTTCTATGGGTACCCACGAGTCTCCCCTTTACAGACATGCCCACTTTATGATAATCACATGCAGTTTGGGGCAAGTCATAGTCAAGTCAGCACACTGACACACTGACAGCTGTTGTTGCCTGTTGGGCTTGAGTTTGCCTTGTTATGATATGAGCATATTTGTTATGCTAAATGCAGTACCTGTGAGGGTTTCTGGACAATATTTGTCACTGTTTTGTGTTTTTATTGATAATAAATGTATACATATATTTGCATAAAGCAACATATTTGCCCTCACCCATGTTGATAAGAGTTTTTAATACTTCACAAATCTACCTTTAAAGTACATTTTGAACAGATCAAAAATGTACGATTCATTTGCAATTAATCATGATTAACTATGGACAATCATGCAGTTATAATTGTTGACAAATAGTGTACATCAATTCTTTTGTTTAAACAGTTTTATTGAGAGTTGAGTCATTATGCTCAAATGATTAGTGAATATACAAATATAGGAATCATTGGTGAATATACAAATCCAATATAAAAATAACTAGTGAATATACAAAACTAATACAGACACCATTCTCTTATAGACACTTATAGAAAATAACACAGTAGAAGAAAAGAAGGGAAGGAAAAAAGATTAAAAAAAACACCCCCAACCTAGACAACCAAAATAAAACCCAAAGATCCTAAATTATGTTGTTAACAAAAATCTGTAAATAACATTAGATTCTGTTTTGTTATCTTCTCCAAATATTGAATGAGAGGTTGCCAGATGGCATCAAATATGTTCACCTGAGCACTTCTAATATATCTGTACATAGAAAAACACTTAATATATCTTTATAGTCACGCACAGCTACATTATAGTGTGTTATAAACCATTTATTAAATGTTTATATACAGCTTATAAATGCTAAATAGGGGATGTTAATGTCAAGTGTATTTACTGTAGAAGTTCTTATTAAAACAAAAGTGCTGCGCTTTGTAATGGTGTTAGTAATGTTTCCTGTTGTCTTGCAGAAAAAGAGATTCCAATTCCAGTGAAACAGGAACCAGTGGAAATTAAAGAACCAATAATAGAAGCTGACAAATCAAAGTCACGGTACAAGAAAATCATCCCTCCTGTTCTTACAAGTCCAGTAAGTAGAAATGTCCTTTATCTCCTCTTTTGGATGAGATGTACCTGCATGCGATATCAAATTTCTTGATCAAAAATGAATAGGCTTGTCGGTTTAATTCATCATCAAACGTCCAAGCTCAGATTTAATCACTTAACATTAAACCTGTGATGTAAAATTGTCTTTTTTCTATTGTTTGTTTATAGAAACCACATTAGCTTCTGCTAATGCTGCTACTAATGAAGCTATTTTTTTCAGTTGTCATGGCTCTGAAACAGATTCATTACAAACTCCTCCTCTTGTTCTCCAGGTGGATCTGGTCGTGTGTCTTGTGTGTAGCAGCGGGGGAGATGAAGAACGTCTGTTGCTGTGTGACGGCTGTGACGACAGCTACCACACCTTCTGCCTGATCCCTCCTCTACCCGACATCCCCAAAGGAGACTGGAGGTGTCCCAAGTGTCTCGCTCAGGTGAGGATAAAGTCTGATTAAAGTGATGCAAATTGACTCTTTATTAATGAGCTGTGCAAGTTATCGAAACGTGTCTATCCTCTCTTAAAAGGGAGTTTATACAAACATTTATAACATAGAAAAAGAGAATATAGGAATGGCTCCGAAACACATTTAACATTTGTTCAATGATGTTTTTTTTTTTTTTACCCAAAGGAATGCAACAAACCTCACGAGGCATTTGGCTTTGAACAAGCATACAGAGACTATTCCCTGCGTGCATTTGGACAAATGGCTGATGCGTTCAAATCCGATTACTTCAACATGCCAGTTCATGTAAGTAAAAACAGTTTCAAAATAAATCTGTCAGTGTCTCTTGCTGTGAGTATTTTTTAAATTTGAATGTCTTCTTCATGTATTCATTACAGATGGTCCCCACAGAGCTGGTGGAGAAAGAGTTCTGGCGTTTGGTGGGAGCCATCGAAGAGGACGTTACTGTAGAATATGGAGCAGATATCGCCTCAAAGGAGTTTGGGAGCGGATTCCCCATTCCCAACGGAAAATTTAAGGTTTCCCCAGCTGATGAGGTAAACCCTTAGAGATGCTGTATATGGAATCAAGTCATAAAAAGCATTGAATTCTGTTTCTTCATGAAATGGCCTTAGAAGGTATTAAAAAGTCTTAAATTTGATTTACAAAAGTCTCTTGCCTGTTGTCAGCCGTAATGTTAGTTATAAAATGTTTATGTAATAGCAGGCTATTGGGTAATTTTGGCAGCTATTTTTTAGTTTTTATCTTATTTAGTCAACCTCATCCTGTTTTTCTTTGGTCAAATTTTAGTTGACTAAAAGTCTGGGCATTTTAATCTTATCTTAGTTAAAGAAAACTGTTAACTATTTTAGTATAGTTTTAGTCAGTGACAACATTTTAGTGTTTTTTAGTCATCAGATTATATTGAACATAGTCAGGCCACAATATCACATGGCTTCTTTCTCCAAAGCCCTGTTGTTGTTGTTATTTAACCTAGTTAACAAGTTACTCAGAGTCCTCCTGACTGCTCATTGTGTGCTGCTGCCGGTGTCGTCCTGATATGGTGCGCATGGCACAGGACACCAAACTACTGCATTGAGAAAAACAAAAAAATCAATAATGTTTTTGTCTCCTCTTTTTTGTCAACAAAAAGAAAGAGATTTTGGTAAAAAAAAAAAAATTTAATTATGTTTTAGTCTCGTCTTTTTTTTGTCAACAACATTGCATGTTTATATAGTCACGGTTTTTATTTATTTTTTATTTTTTTAGCCTTTATTTATACAGGTAATCTTATTGAGACACTGGTTCTCATTGATATGTGTTTAATGACATTGGTGCCATCTCGTCATGTCTAGTATAGAAAAAAAAGTTTGTTGGCAAACTTATTTAGTCAGAGTTTTCGTTAACAAAATTAACACTGCTGTCGGAAGACCTTTACACACCTATACACTGAAAGTAGGATTGTTGCGACAGTAGATTGAGTCTGTCGACGTCTGTTTAATCCTTAGTGGAGTTTCAGTCGGCACCATCAGACCTGCAGCAAACGCTGTCACTACTGCTAGCTACAGTAGCTCATCAACACATAATGGGCAAGTGTCTATTTAAGCAAAAGCTTAAATGGGCTTAAAAGAATTGATCATTTTGAATTGGTTAATCCATCCATTCAGTGTATGCCGCTTATCTTGGTCCAGGTCACATTGATTTAATTAATTATATCATGAGGAATTCTTGTTATATACTGCTGGGAAGTATTAAAGAAGTGATATACTAATAAATAATTGCTATTATAAAGTAAAGGTCTTAAAAAGTCCTAGATTTAAGTTAAAGACTTTATCTGCAGTCATATCTGACTATATCGGATACCATCAGTCACCTTTTGTAAAATTAAGTGTTGAACAGTTATATATTCTTGTGCTATTAAACTTTATGTTGCAGAAATACCTCAAGTGTGGCTGGAACCTCAACAACCTGGCAATGATGAACCCGTCTGTACTGACTCATGTGACAGCTGACATCTGTGGGATGACGCTGCCGTGGCTTTATGTTGGCATGTGCTTCTCTTCCTTCTGCTGGCACATCGAGGATCATTGGAGCTACTCCATCAACTACCTGCACTGGTACTTAAGACTTAAGGGCTTTTCTTGATGAGAGCAAATACATTGTTTATGGTGGCTTGTGATGGTAAATATCAGGTCTAGAATTTGTTATTTTTGTTTCATTTCAAGCTAAATCTTATGTTTTTCTTTTTCACCTTCAGGGGGGAACCCAAAACCTGGTATGGAGCTCCTGGTTTCGCTGCAGAACAGCTGGAGGCGGTGATGAGGAAACTGGCCCCGGAGCTGTTTGAGTCTCAGCCTGACCTGCTGCACCAGCTGGTCACCATCATGAACCCCAACACCCTGATGGCCCACGGAGTTCCAGTACGTATTTATGTAGTTCGTTTGACATGTACTTGACGCCTCCTATCTATAATCCACAGTAATGCACTGCTGACATTTTCACGAACGAGAAGCTGGTCTTTCTAACAGGAACATTAATCCTCTTCTTTTGTCTCTGCTGACCTTCAGATTTACAGAACAAACCAGTGTGCTGGTGAGTTTGTCATCACGTTTCCCAGAGCCTACCACAGCGGCTTCAATCAGGGCTTCAACTTCGCCGAGGCAGTCAACTTCTGCACTGTGGACTGGGTACGCATCACTTTATACCTTGTTGTTGTAAAAGTAATTCTATTATGCTTGAGGAAGTATTTTGAAAACAATGGCTAACCTAAGTGTTTGTCGACCAACAAACAAGTACCGGTGTGAGTTTTTGTTATAAATGAATGCATCAGTGTTTAGATTAGCTTCAGTATTTAGAGTGTTTTCATTTTCCTCTGGGTTCTCCGGTTTCTTCCTACCACCAAAAGATATATTCCCCCCCGTTGCGTCAGGAAGGGCATCCGGCATAAAACCTATACCAAATGAATGTGCGGATCAATGATCAGCTATGTAACCCCTAACGGAAGGAGCGGAAAGATGATCAACAACAACAACATTTAGAGGGTTTTCATATGACTTTTTGCAAAGGCCATTATATAAACTGGAGGGAAGAAAAGGACGTTTGTGTAAGATTTTATTTCATGTAGGGCTGCAACTAACGATTCATGTTAAGGTGCTCCCATCAGGATTTTTGGGGCCGATCACCAATTTGGCATCATCGACTCATACCGATCACACGGTCTATAATAAGCCTTCTATTTGCTGTGTAGCAGCATTTATTTATTTAACTATTCTTAACAAAATTGTATATTAATTATTGAAATTAAGAGATGAGAAAGTATCATGGATAGACAACTGTTTATTTATTGCAGGCAACATGTGCAACATATTCCACTCTCTCTTATAAGCCCCTTTTTATACAGAGATCCTGCAGTACTGCTGTAAAAAAGAAGACCCTTCATTACACTGGCTTTACTTTTTTTCCACTGAACTAAACAAATCCGCCATGATGGTGTCCCAGTTTTGATTTTTGGATAGCATGCTGGTGTGACGTGTAACACAACAGCGTCAGTGTCTAGTGTGTGTGCATGCAGTCCCTCCATGCCAGCTGTCCCTTATACACAGATGTCGATTCGACTCGGTGACTACCTCCGCTGCCGTCTTAGCGGTGGAGCAACAATGCTCCCCATTCCGTGTCTGTACCTTTTATACAGAACAACGAGGCAGAATAACGGCCTTTGAACAGGCTGTGTGAAAGGGGCTTTAGAGACACAACTCACAACTCGCACATCAGAGAAATTGTCTGTCTGTTTTGTGTCAATCAATTGTCATTGTTTACCAATCAAACTATTTTGAACGAATATCTTCCAATAACGATCGGTGGCTGAACGATCGGAGCACCATTAATTCATTTCATTGTCCATTGATCTACAGATTATTTTCTGGATTTAATGTTTGGTCTGTAAAATGTCAGTTCCCAGACCCCTTATGACTTCTCAAATATCTTGTTTTGTCTGACCCATAGATCAAACAGAACCCAAAGATATTCAGTTCACTATCACAGAAGAAAACCAGAAAATATTCACAGTTGACAAGCTGGAACCAGTGAAATTTAGCCATTAAATTATACATTATACTAAATTATTTCAAGGAACAATCAATTATCAAAATTGTTGCAGATTAATTTTCACTCATACGACTTTGTATTTTTTTGTGGATTCTACACAACATTAATGCACTGTCCTTACTTACCCATTTCTTTCCCCTCTCTATCCCTAGATGCCTCTTGGCAGGCAGTGTGTTGACCACTATCGTATGCTGCACCGGTACAATGTGTTCTCCCATGACGAGATGGTGTGTAACATGGCCTCGAAAGCCCGCACACTCGATATGGTCCTGGCCTCAGCTGTTCACAAGGACATGGTCGCCATGATCCGAGAAGAGCAGAAACAGAGAGAGAAAGTGAAGAAGATGGTAGGATAGTCTCCTTTTTAATATATCAATACACCATTAAACTGACTACATTGTTTCTTCATGAGCAGATACTCTTGTCTGTTAAAGATGGGATGTGAAAACAACTAACTTTCTGCAGAATTAAATTTCTTCTCCTTGTGTAAAAACATAACATAACATAAACACAAAAAAAGTATGTAATCGCTTTTTACTGTGTACGTTTTGTTGACGGCTGCAGGGTTCCGGGCTTTCTTTACAACAATTACACATTAAATACAGTGTTAAGAGATATCATGTTCACTCAAGCAAACAAGCTCACTGTGTCGATTTGCTTTTAACACCTTTGTTGTTGTCTCACACCTTCAGGGGGTGTTGCATCTCAAGGAGGCAAATTACGATCACCTCCAGGACGACGAGCGGCAGTGTGCCAGGTGCAGGACCACCTGCTACCTGTCTGCCGTCACCTGTCCATGCAGCCCAGGAGTCCTGGTCTGTCTGCACCACATCAACGACATGTGCTCCTGCCCCGTCTCCAACTACACACTGAAGTATGTCCCTCTAGAGCTGATTCAGAGGCAGTTAACAGGCTTTGTACACAGAGATCAGAGTACGCGTCACCTGTGAGCTGTATAAATATAATGAATACTGTACGCCAGGTTGGAAGGGTTACTTGTATGTGTTATATACTTGAAAATGTATTCCGATACAATTACTAATTACGTGTAAACATTATTTTGTATGTAAAGAAGAAAAGGGGAACAGCATCACAGTACGGTGCAAGTTATGCCATCCAGCTGTGAAAATGCTGTCATCATCCAAGGACTCAATTAATTTAGCACATTAGTGATACCGGATTTTGACTTGGCGCAGCAGCAGTGCCCGTATAAATTAAGTTAAATGAAATTAACCTACATGCCAATTTACCGGTTTGTCCTGTATTAGTTGCTGAACCACAAATTTGAAGCAGTTTGCTCATTTCCTACGAACCGTCTTTTCATGCTGGGATGGGTCTCGGCAAAAAGCATAATCTCGATGAACTGTAAAGTACGCGAACCATCCTGCTTTGTGATAACTTGCACAGTACTGTGGTGTTGTTCCCCCTTTCTGCTGTGCATACAAAATAATGGTGAAATAATCCACCCAGTGGAAGCATTTTTTTTTTACGTTAGAAGCTATTGTGTGAGAATCGTGTCGTGTAGTGCTTTAAAGTGTGCGCATGTACAGTATATTGTTATTGGTTTTTCATTTTAAAATTATAATCCTACTAATAGGCCCCATTTTTACTAAACAAATCAGTAATCTATCTGATTATGTCTTTTGTTCTGTAACTATAACCAAATACAGTTAGCTTTTGTTTGTATCCTAATTACTTAACGCTGTTCCATGTATTCCGTTACTCCATAAGCCTTACGATACGTCAGTAAAAATATATTTCATCACTTATATCACTCATATTCTGGGCCTCCTGGAGTAGGTGTTGGTGTCTTATTATTACCTCTACCACTTGTATTCAGTGTTCTATTTGCTTCTGCAGTTTCAGATACACACTGGACGAGCTGTATCCCATGATGACCGAAGTGAAGCAGCGAGCTGAACTGTATGATGAATGGGCCTCCCTCGTGACAGAGACTCTCGAGGCTAAGCTGGAAAAGAAGAAAGGTGAGCACTAGGAGTAAATGAGTAAACAAAGCATCAAAGGACCATACCAGTGATTTTGCATGTTAAAGCCAAATAAATGCACCCTCTGTTAGTCATTTCTCAAAGCATGCAGCCATAATTTAGCTTTTGTAATATTGCAGAATTGTTAAAATGTTCAAACTAAAAAAGGTTCAGACGATACACCCGACTTAAAACATATACCGATGGTTCTGATTGGACAGGCTCTGCTCCGTGAAGCACAACACATTTCTCACCAAAACATTGTCGCTTGGTGGGATGAACAACTTTGTCACTGCATCGCTGCCTCGCTCTAACTCCTCCAGCAGCAGTTCTAAAATGTCCCAGTCATGGCAGCAAAAACACTTGATGTAGATTGCATTATTTGCCATCTGTTGGTTCCAGAGGCTGGTGTTCTGTCTCACTCCGCTCGCCTCACCACCATTTCCTCCACAGTATGCTCAAACTGATTCGGTACAACAGTTGTTCTCTAGAAAGTGTAATCGTGTTCTCGTCGGAGGTCCTCATCATGATATTCACTGTCTGACATTTACTCAGAGAGAGAGAGAGTTACTTCTTTGTTATGTTACGTCATCTATTGATAGCGCACATCTGAGTTCCACGTACAGGAGTGGTGCGTTTGTGTGCCGTTGAGTAGCTAAAACTGTTTTCCACTCTGAAATCAGCAAAATCATTTTCATAGACCATTTAATACAATTAACTGTCAAATTTATGACAAGATTTTACAACTTTCATGTCTGGTAATCATTTGTCTTCCCTGTTGAGTTTCCGAACATAATAGCATGAATGAAAAGCTGTATGACAGCTGAATGGCGAAGTTCTGTCGTCAGCATGTGAATGCACCACCAAGAAGGATTCATAGATCACTCCGCTGTTTTACCACAATAACATCTCAAAAATTAAATCCGTTTTAACAAAAATCAGTGCAGACTAGTGTTTCATAATGATGTTTTAGCTTTGTTGAGCAAGTTTCAAGGGTCTGCGAGGTGATTCTGATAACTACGGAAGCCCTGAGAGGCAAGTGAGAAAAAAGAAATTCCTGTGATCCATTTTCTATGTCTCATCTAAATTGCTTTCTTTCCTGTGGTTTTGCCAGAATAATCTCTCCAAATTTGTTTTTTTTCCATGTGTGAAACAGGTAGGGGGGGGGAGTTTTGCCAGGTGAAAAAAAGTTAAGCCAGGATAATTTTTCTAAGTTGTTTAGAGTGCATGGAGAAATTGCAACTCACCGGGAAGAAAACATGAATGCTGTTAGTCCTATTTAGAACATGGGATAGTGGTGCACTGAAATGAGTATTACAACAACAAACACTTACAAAACGTATCCTCGCAAAAGAAGTTGTCATCTGTTTTCACAGATAAAAGAAGAGTAACTTAGAAAAATTATCCTGGGGTCACTTTTTTTCACATTTTCTTAAGTCATAAACACAGGAGAGAAAAAAATTTAGATCCGAGTTAGAAATGAATCACCATAAAAAAAGAGTCCTTACTTGCCTTGCAGGGCTTCCGTATATAGAATAATACGAAAATTAACTGAAAACAATCGACCCCTGGAAGCTTGGAAAATTCTTTTAAAAATGACAGCATCACTTGCTTGAATTTGGAAATAGTTGTCAGTAATGTAAATTATAAAAACACGTATTTACTGTGCTGAAACCACTGGTATGGTCCTTTTGTAAGGAACACAATCACTGTGGCCAAAATGATGAAAAAGAGGTAGAGGCACTGTGTTTTATGTTATTTATACAGTGAATGTTATCTTATGTGTCAGACTGTGATTAATCAGTTGTTCTCTCCTCAGGCCTGCCGGTCTTTCGCTCCCTTCTTGCTCAATCAGAGTCCAAGCTGTTCCCCGACAACGACCTGCTGCGTCGGCTACGTCTGGTCACACAGGACGCAGAAAAGTGTGCCTCGGTGGCACAGCAGCTATTGAATGGCAAGAGGCAGACCAGGTAGCGTTGATACACTCTACTGCATCAGATCGGGAAGTGGTATGACTGCCTTAATGAGGCTCATTTCTTTAATTGATTGGACGCTCTCTCCTAGGTATCGGTGTGGAAGTGGGAAATCATGCAGCCAGCTTAGCGTGGAAGAGCTGAGTTCATTTGTGAGGCAGCTGTATAACCTCTCCTGCAGTCTCCCTCAAGCCCCCATGTTGAAGGTAGGCTGCAGAGGACCAATGCATCCCTGGGATTTTACCACAGGAAAATTCAGGAAACATTCATTTAAATTCAGGCTAGGCAGATGCTGTGCGTTTTGATTAATCTTGTACGTTGTGTTAACTCACACTACACCTTTTAATCTGCACGGCCAGAACCTGCGACTTTTCTGCTCCCGCTGTACAGATCAACTGACCGGCCACAACATGGTTGCTCACACTGAATGTTGGCAAGGAACGAGGGAATTTCGTACTAAGAATGCTGTAACTTAAGAAGATATTCACTTGATTTAGCCAAGTCAGACTGATGAAGCCTCATATTACCTTTAGATAAACCTCCGAATAAATTTCTACTCGGGCTGTCAATTTATTAAAATATTTAATCGGCAATTAATCACACATTTTTTATCTGTTCAAAATGCACCTTAAATTGAGATTTGCCAAGTATTTAATATTCTTATCAACATGGGAGTGGGCAAATATGCTTGCTTTATGCAAATATCTGTATATATCTATTATTGGAAATCAATTAACAACACAAAACAATGACAACTATTGTTCAGAAACCCTCACAGGTACTGCATTTAGCATAAAAATATGCTCAAATCATAACATGGCAAACTCAAGCCCAACTGGCAACAACAGCTGTCAGTGTGTCAGTGTGCTGACTTGACTATGACTTGCCCCAAAACTGCATATGATTATCATAAAGTGGGCATGTCTGTAAAGGGGAGACTTGTGGGTACCCATAGAACCCATTTTCATTCACATATCTTGAGGTCAGAGGTCAAGGGGCCCCTTTGAAAATGGCCATGCCAGTTATTCATCGCCAAAATTTAGCGTAAGTTTGGAGCATTATTTAGCGTTATGAAATGTTCGATACCCATGGATTACTTAGGTTTTCTAGTTGCATATGATGCCAGACTCTTCACTCTAGCTTTAAAAACTTAGTCCACTACAACCTCCAAAAGATTGATTGCATTAATGCGTTAAAGAATTAGTGGCGTTAGGAAATAATTGCATTAATGCGTTATCGCGTTAACTTTGACACCCCTGACACAGAACTGTGGATTTTTTCCCACATCCCATTGGAAGCACATTAGGAATTAATCTCTTGATGGCCAGTATGAACAGGAGGAATGATTACAGCAAGCAAAATCGGTTTGAATGTTCATATGGGCACCTGACTATTGCTTAAGACAGACTTGAACAATTGTGAACCTATCCATAAAGTGTCTGTACTACGTCGTTTGCTGTAGGATATAATACATGTGACTTTTATTAACACTGAAATCAGGTATGCATGAGAATTGATTTTGAATTCCTGTAAGCTCGAATACAATGTCTTTCATCAGGAACTCTTGAATCGCATCGAAGACTTCCAGCAGCACAGCGAGAAGGTCCTGGCAGACGAAGTCCCCAGTGTCGCCGAGATCCACAGCCTGTTGGACGTCAGCTTCGACTTCGACGTGGAGCTGCCCGAGCTGCCCCGCCTGAGGGTGAGGCTGGAGCAGGCCCGCTGGCTGGAGGGGGTGCAGCAGGCCAGCGCTCAGCCCGCCACCCTGACTCTGGAGACCATGCGGAGGCTCATCGACCAGGGAGTCGGCCTGGCACCTCACCCGTCTGTGGAGAAAGCCATGGCACGCCTGCAGGAGCTGCTCACTGTGTCCGAGCACTGGGAGGACAAGTCCAGCAGTCTCCTTAAAGCCAGGTGAGGGCCGCGCCGACGGTTCCATGATGGTGTTAGCGTCTAAGCCACAGGGTGGAAAAACATCACCAAGCTGTGATAGGTTGTCATGCCCTGTTAATACCTGTACCTTTCTGTCCAGGTATTTGCACTAATTGTACGTGAATAATGTAATATTAAGTCAGTGCTCCTGATTTTGCTTCATTTTAATTCCAGCTAGTGCAAAATGCTGCCGCTAGAATATTCAACAAGACCTACAAAAAGTGAGCATCATGTTTAGTTCTGCTCTCATTCCATTGGTACTCAGTGCTGTCCAGTATTAACTGTCACAAGTGCTTTTCAAAGGCTTTAATGGCATGGCTGTCAGGAATGTGCATCTTTTTCCTCTCCATTATCAGAAAAACTAATTTCAAGTCAGGGCTTAAATTTCTACATCTACAAGTGTTATGCTCCCTCACCGTGCTTAGTTTACTGCAGCTTTAAATTTTGGGTTTCACAGTATTCAAAATATTGTTTATAATCATATTTTCTAGTGTTTTGGCAAAGACGTTGACACTGCTCATAATTTATATTCCATCTAGAGAGTCTTGGTTTTAAAAGTCCTATAAGAACTGTGCGTACGGGATGTTTTGAAAGTGTTGGTCGGAAAAATAATTTCAGAAAGCCTGTGAAGACGTCGGAAGAAAATGCCATGACAGTTCTTGTTATAGTGAGCTATTAACTTGGAGTTGATGCAGGTATTTTACCTACAGTATGTCATTTGTGTTTTACTGCCCATCAGACCACCACACTCCATAGAGACTCTTAGTGCTGCTGCTGAGAAGGCTTCTGGCATCACTGCTTACCTCCCAAACTGTCTCCTCCTGAAAGACACCATCAGAAAAGCCCGAGAGTGGCTGCAAGAAGCTGAGGAGCTTCAGGTTAGTTGGGGGGTATTGATGGATATTATTCTCTGTGTGGGTTGATTTGAGTCTGATTGTAACACAATAACCTGCTTCTTTCAGGCCAGTGGTAGCACACCGATGATGGACAGCCTCTCTGACATGGTGCTGCGAGGACAAGCCATTCAAGTCCACCTGGAGCCCTTAGACCGGCTGGAGTCTTTAATGGTAGACGTACAAGAATGGAAAGAATCTGCAGCTACAACTTTCCTCCAGAGAGACTCAACCCTCACCTTACTGGAGGTAAAATCCCACAAATTTAAAATGAATAAAAAACCCATCATCTCACTTATTCCTTATGTCCGCTGGACCCGATTTCGTCACAGCTCTTTTTTTACCATCCACTGAAAATGTTCTTCAGCTGCTGCATTTCTAATGTAGTTTTGAGTTGAATACGTTATTGACTAAACATTTGCAGCTCATTTAGATGTGGTAACAGATGCTCTGGGGCTGTACTTGAAGAAGACAACCTAACTTTCTCTGCGATTACTTATTTTAAGTGTCAATATAGCCAATCAGCAGCGCAGCAACTTGAGAATGACTGACAATGGAAGAAATAGAGGTTTGATTGTGGCTCATAAATACTACGTTTTAACCAAGTAACTAAGTCATGAGTTTGGCTGTATCAAAACAAAGTGTCGGGCGTCTGGTTAGCTCAGTCGGTAGAGCGGGCGCCCATGTAACAGGCCTCAGTCCTGACCGCGGTGGCCCGGGTTTGAATCCGGCCTGTGGCCCTTTCCGCATCCACTCTCTCTCTCTCCCCCCTTTCCAAGACTCTATCCACTGTCAATAAAAATGTTAAAATGCCCCCAAAAAATAACTTTAAAAAAAAACAAAAACAAAGTGTCTATCATCACAGAGAGCCCGATAGGACATAATGTAGGTGTTAAGAGACTGTCTCCCTCCTTCATTCTCTCGCTTTTGTCCTTCTTTATCTCCCTTTCTCCCACTAATTTTTGCTGTATATGTGTTAAGACAAAGTCAGTAACAAATTGAAGGTATCATCAAATATTATAATTGCCAATAAATACAGGCATTTATATTAGACCTGTCCTCGACCAAAGACATTTTTAGTCGACTATCAGATTAGTTGATTTAATTGACAGATCTGTACAACTGAGTTTCTCCACAAAGAATCACACAAAAGCACCACTTTAAATCTTGTGTTTACCAGAGATGTGCTTATAAGTTTCTTCGAAATAAGTCACTCGGCGTGAAAAAAAGCTTAAAAAATAGCTAAAGATCTTAGATAGACTAAGATCAAAAAGACCGTTTAGTCGACTAATCGACTTAGAGGGGGCAACCCTAATTCGTATACATTTACAAGTGAATTTCACACTCCAGAGATGTGAGCTGCTCTGGAGCTGAAAAGAAAAATAGCCCGTGGATGTTGGCCTCTACTCCTCTGGGCCTGTTGGTGCACAACACCTGATGGTTATTTTGTTCATCACAGGTCCTGTGTCCAAGATGTGAAGTTGGAAATGTAGGTTCTCCAAAGAGGAAGGCCAAGAAAGGGAAAGAATCACCGAAAAGTAACAAAAAGAAAACACCAAGGCTCAACACTCTCCGCGACGTGGAGCAAGCTCTTTCAGAGACCAGGGATTCTACCTCTGCAGTAAGTGCAGTAATTCTAAGATAAATGTATATTATTAGTTGATGGGGTTAATGAACTCTCACTATCAGGAAATGTTCTGACTCAGTCTGTGTTTTATTCACCAGATGGCAACTCTGGAGGAGCTGCGGGCGAGGGAGATGGAGGCTTTCTCTAATCTCAGGGCAGCTAATGAGTCAAAGCTCCTTCCCACAGCAGACTGCATGGACCTGAAGGTGTGCGTCTGTCAGAAGGCGCCCATGGGTGCGATGTTACAGTGCGAACTCTGCAGAAATGCTTTCCACAGTGTGTGTGTCAGAGACCCGTCAGACTCCTGCGAAACACAGCCGTGGCTCTGTCCGCAGTGCCAGCGATCAGAAAAGCCCCCCTTGAACAAAGCCGTCTCTCTCCTGGCGTCTCTGCGGCGCACCGGGGTTCGCCTGCCGGAGGGCGACGCACTGCACTATCTGGTGGAGAGGACGGTTAACTGGCAGCACCAAGCACAGGAGATCTCACAGTCGTGTAAGCTACCAGAACTAGAAGAGAGGCCAGGAACTCCTCCCACCTTAACCCGCTGGGCTTCAGGCAGCCATGACACTCAAAACAACACTCAGGTCACTCTTGATTTCCTTGTGACGCAATTTCTCACAGTTAATTGAAAAAGTATTGTGTCCAAATGTTAAGTTTGGGGTTTGATGTGTTTGATACAGGCTCCTTGTTTGACTCCAGAGTGGAATAGGACAAGCCATAATCAGACCGTCTTCTACACAGAGCAGAGATGCATCCCGCTGCAGGGTCAGTGCCAGCTTTTTCTAAACTGCAAAATCATGGTTCATTATAGATTATTATTATTGTTTATGTTGTGGGTGTTTTTCTGTGTGACAGGCCTGAGTCAGGATCTGGAGGAGCTGATGGTGGAGGGGCTCCTGCTGCAGGTGTCTCTGCCAGAGGTCCAGAGCCTCTTCCACGTTTTATTGGACCGAGCCAGCAGCCAGCACACAAACCGATGCATGTCGCCACCACAGGACGAGTCCACAGACTGTGATAAACACAAGCAGTTTAACTCTCAGGGAAATAATCTGCCACTGAACCAGGTACAAACTCTTAACCACCAAATGAATTGATTAAAACACTCCTAAAAACTGCCCTAATATCAGTTTTAATTTGTCTTTATTTTCAGGATTGTGTCGATGATGTGAGGGAAACTATGATTGGCTCAGAAAAGAAAGCAAAGCGGCATCTGGAGAGGGAAGGATTAGACGCAGAGCACAGGGTGAAGGACAAAAAGCGCTCTCACAAAAGACAGAAGATGAATAAAAAGAGGCCGGCCTCGACCTCATCCTCTCCGCGCTCTGATTTCTCCCAGTCTGACTCTGATGTGGAAATGGCGGCTTGTCCTGCAGAGAGGTGTCAGCTGCCAGAGGGAGATGAGGTGAGAAAAACTTCTGTCTATAGATTCTTTTCTCTGCAGAGGTCGACTTACCTTCCACTTTAGGGAGCCGTTATGTAAATATTGAACATACATGACAAGTATCACGTAACAAAATTAATTGAGTATAGCAGCAGAGAAAGACTTTTGCAGTTGGACTCCGTAAGTGTGAAGCATCTATATCAGATGTAGGCCACAAACATAAAAGATGGCAGGTGAAGGAAAACTGCAGATGCACCGATTGCAGTTTTCTTGGCAGATTCAAAAATTTTTGTAACTTTTCTTACATGGAAAATTGAAATTCAATTGTATGTTCATAATGAAACATTAAGGGCCCTATTTAAACGATCTATAGCACATGGTCTAAAGTTCATGCCGAATTGCATTTAGGGCGTGTCCAACTCCTCATTTGGTAGTTAAAAGGCACAAAGTAAAGTGCAAGGGGCAAAGGAGTTGCATTTAGTCTCTTAATCATTAATCATAAGTGTGTTTTGCATGATATGAATTAAATCAATCAGCTTGTCATCTCCCATTCCCTTTTGCTATTTAAATAGCGGATTTGTCAAATTGGAGAAGCAAGCATTTTCTGCAGTGAAAATGTTGTTTTTGAAAGGCTAAATGCCAACAAATAAATAAAAATAAATAAGTTGTGACTTTCGGACTTAACAACGCTCCGGAGTTATTGGAAATATTTGGATCACACAAGTCGGAAACAATCCTACGCAGCCACCACTGGAATCTAATTCTACAAACAGTATAATACTAATAATATGGTATGGTGGGTAAGCATGGTAGGCAGGTATCATTTTAATGGCCAGAATGAACAGGACGAATAATTACAGCAATCTCAATGTTGCATTGGGCATGTTATTAATGTTTTAAGACAGACTTGAAAATGTGAACCTCTCTGTTAAGATCAAAGAAACTGAGAAACTTGGTGCTTAATCCTAATAAAGAAGTGGAGCACACTGAATTTATTATTTAAAGCAGATATAATCAATGTTTTTATATTAACGATGAAAAGTGTTGCTCACACTGAAGGACCCTCCCACCCCTCAGCCCTGTTGAGTGTTTCAGTGTGTT
This sequence comes from Hozukius guyotensis, assembly GCA_916700995.1. Taxonomy (NCBI): domain Eukaryota; kingdom Metazoa; phylum Chordata; class Actinopteri; order Perciformes; family Sebastidae; genus Hozukius; species Hozukius guyotensis. Next base: position 23,882 of record CAKALU010038687.1, read on the forward strand.
CCATCTCATTGTTTTCATTGTTTCCTGGCTGCTGTTTTCAGCGAAAAAGCTCTAAAAACTCACTGTACTCTACCTGCTCAGCACCAAACGGACATACAGACACAGTTAGAAACTAACTGATGGACATAGTGGATCATTTAGCTGCTAAAAATCCAGATATTTCCTTCAACAGAGCTAAAAGAGAGTGAATATTGGAGTTACATTCATCGGGTGGACAGAAACACAACTCTGAATTCATGATAATGTTCCTCTGCAGCTGCTGGATGTGTAAATAAGCAACTGTTTGCTAACTTGTTATACTTAAAAAGTGATGATATGTCAATGCGTTTAAGTGGCCAATCGGTTAATGCAGTTTTAATGTTGAATCATTTCCTGCAGGTGGATTGGGTCCAGTGTGACGGCAGCTGTAACAAGTGGTTCCACCAAGTCTGCGTCGGCGTTACGGCCGAGATGGCGGAGAAGGAGGACTACGTTTGTGTCAGGTGTACACTGAACGATGGACACAAGAGAAAATGAAGAGATTTTTACTGAAGGATGGCTGAAGAGGTCTGTCTGTCATCAGTCCGTTTATTCGAGCCACCAGTCTGGATGTGTCACTGATCCGCCCCCCCCACCCTCACCTACGTCACCTCCGTCACGTGTCCGACCCTTTTGTAACAACGGTGCTATCTCCTCTTTGACTTGTTGTCCAGAACTACAATGTTTAGTTATTTTTTTGTATTTTTACATATATATATTATATATATATATATATTTTCTTTCTTCTTATGAATTGTTTGTGGTTGTCTAAATGAAAAAAAAAAAAAAAAATACACAGGATGTGAAGTGTGCTGCATGGGATTCCATTACATCGGTGCAAAAGGAGTCTTAGAACAGTAAAGAGGGTTAATCAAGGGTTAATGTTAACTTCTCTGGAACCTCCTTGCATGTTAATCCAGAGCTGAGGGGACTGAAGTCACGCTTTTCATCCCCTATCCCCCCCAAAAAATGACTATTCTTTTCTTTGAAATCCAGTGTTTAGTACATGCATCTTAATATAATTACCGGTATTCCCATTTTTTTTTTGTAGAATAGGTTTATTTATCTGAGCAATAATTTTTGTCTGAATCGACTTAAATGGCTTGATCTCCGCTGAGTTGTGTTGGTGCTTTAGCGACGGTATGATGTACAGAGAGCTACACAGATGGATGGATGACATCTGTGGAGTGGCGACGTGGCGCCGCTGACATGTTGACCGCCACAGCGTGTAACCCGGCATAGGATACTGTGGGGGAGGAAGCTGAAGATGTTACAAGTTTATATTGTGGAATAAAGCCTTTTTGTTCTATGGAGAAGTCTCGTCATTTCACTTGAACACATGGAAGAAAGAAACCACTAGATGTCCTCGTAAACATGATTAACGAGGGAACGCCATTCACAGTTCAGCTCAGTTCGGTTATTGCTCTTTATATCTAGTGTACATTTAACCCAATTATATTTAGTGTCTTTGTTGGTCACCAAGTGTTGAATACACCCACATAAAAATGTGAGCATAAAGGGGAGGGATTATAGCCAAGCAAAGACTTTGATTTCTTCCTGTGGGTGTCAACAGATTGACAGTATCTAGACACAAATGTATTGACATCAAAAAACACTCAACCATCTGACAAACCAAGTTTTAGGCTTCAAGTTCAGTGTGATGGATAATCCTCCTCAGGTTTTCACAGCTTAATTAACAGAAAAATCAAACTATATTTTAGCAGTTAGACATGTTTTTTTAAGACCTCAGCCATTATCCTGCTCTTTCAAATTGAGCGTGAGAACGAAGAGGAAGCTAATGACAGCAGGTGCAACCAGGAGGAGATCCATTAGTGTGTGACCATAAGGCATCTGTGGCAGGCGTTAAAAATACATCCCATGATGAACTGTGTCCTTCAGGCCGCCTGTTGTCGAGCTGAAGAGTTGCAGACTAAAATCATCAGCTGTAGTCAAGTGATTAGATTTAGAAGAATTATTTTCCTGATGTGTCAATAACTCATCAGTCTATAAATAATGCTTTGGAGGCTACAGAATTGAGACAAACGGATCATACAGATCAGATGTCTTCAACAGAAGAGTGTTCAGATCTCAAAACAATCAGACAAATATTGAGCAACTCCAGCTGGCGCTGAAAAAAACACTGGGCAAAGAAAGTGATGTTAAAGTAAGTCAAATACATCCTTACAACAGATGATGTGTTTTCCATTCAATCAAAGCAGCCACCAATCATAGACAATGACATGTACATCATGTAATGAGAATTATTTCAGAGCACAGCAGTGATTATTCAAATACGTTTTCATCGTAATTGAAAGTGATCAATCATCCCCGTGTTGCAAACGGACAAAGCCACATAACATTTTGTTTCTTCATCTAACAGCAGCTGAGTGATGCTCAGGGAACGAAGCTGCTCATGTGAAGACAAATTAAATTCCTTTACAGGAAGCTGCTGCCAATAGAGCCTTTTAAGGACTACATATACAAAGACTATTCCACACTCTTGTATCTCCTCCAGTAAACTGAATCACTCTGCTGCAGCTTCTCTTCAGTGCACTGACCCTCACAAGATATCCACCCACCATTCAACTTTCAACTAAACAGATAAACATAGGATTTGTCCACCTGCAGTAGGCCTTTGGTGCAGTTAATTTGTCTTTATGTTTGGATACTTTTGACGGTGTGAAAGCCTTTAAGACTCTCAGCTCTTAATCTACTACTCACTGTTTTAACAAGTCAAAAATGTCTGCTATAATGTTTCAGAAAGAGAAAGCAAAATGTATCCTCTAAACTTCTCAGATGGTTTCATTTAAATAACTCTTTTTGGGGCCCAAAATGTAAAAAGACCCAATATTTCACAAAAGAACAAAGATCAGAGAAAAGTAAAAAGAAAATATAATATTGATAAAATAATCAATAAATCAAAATACACATTTGTGAAGCAGATCTCAGATTTATATTGTGACCCTTTGGAGGCAAATTGCAGCTTACACATTGATGCATCATTACGAACAATCGAATAATGCCATATATAAATAATAATATATCAGTCACGGGGCATTTTACTGCAGAACAAGTACTTTTTCTTGAGTACGATTTTGATTGCAGTACTCTTACTTGTAATAATGGAGTATTTTTACATCGTTGTTTCAGTACTTTTACTTCAGTAAAGAACTCTGAATACTTTTTCCACAACTGACAACAAATTTCTGATGAAAGAGGTCGAGTGAACCCATAAGGTTCAGTGTTGCCTTAAATTCTCATCACAAAACAGTTGCTGAAATGTGCAGGATGTCAACCAAGGCCTATGGAAAGGAGGCTGGGTCACGCGTCATCAACGCGTCATATCTTTGGGGGTATAACACATGCGCAGTAAAATCTGGCCTGCACTCGCATGTGTTATTCCCCATACCCCAAGACTCATGTCGCCCGTGACCCAGCCTCCTTTCCATAAGCCTTGATGTTAACAAGGAAAAGAAAAGTCAAGCATCAATGAGACACCTGCTCTCTCCTTGACTGACCCTCACCTTTATCAAGGTCACATAAAAGGCTAAAGGTGGACAGTCTGCTCCTCCAACATCACACCCGTCCTCACAGGCATCTCTTGTTCCCATTTATTTGCCAGATAAAGTAGCTTAGCTGGCAGACATCAAGACAGAGTGGAGGGAGAATCTACAGGGAGCCTTTGTTCATTTCAAACAGCATAATGAAAGCATAGATCAGATGAAATTATTTCATTATGGGATATACAGTATAATGAGGAGTAGGAGGCGATAACGTCACGTTGAATCACATGAATTGGATGGATTTTCATGATTATACACTGTGAATACAAATGAATGGATTAAAACTCAATCAGGAATATCCTGTTACTGATTTATGTGTAATTGTTCGACTCTTGGAGCCGGAAGTGACTCCAGCTGTAAGGATAGTAAAACATTATTTTTAGAGCAAAAGGCCTTGTGGATTCTCCTCATATCATGTACTGCATAGTACTTCTGTTGGTGTCTCTTTTATTTTACAGGTTTGGCCTGAAGCTCGGTCACCAGTGTTGCACTGAACTGACAAATAGGCATTTGTGTGTGTCTCTTTTTAAGTTAATCTGTAGTTTGTATGAATAGGTCAAAGGTCAACATGTCAGTGTGCAAACAGATGCTGTGTACATTTCTATCTGCTTTACTTAAGGCTGCTATTTATAACTTCCATATCTACAGTTTATGATGATGACTGTGGTAATAGCTCTTTAATTTGTTTGTTTTCAATGAGGGCAAGAACCTTTTGTTAGAGTAACATGGCAACACTGTCTCCAACAATAAATGATATGTCCAGTCATAAGTCATCTGACGTGTGTCACAAACTCCATATTTAGCCAGTGTAATGAGGAAGATATGCAGTGAGAGTAACTCATTTAATCCATGCAGTCACCAGCTGAGTGTCTTGTTCTTTCATGTGGGCCTCTGTCATGCCAGCAGACAAAGATGGCATGACAAAGGAATACGGAAATATTAAGTGGATGATCAACTGAAGGAAATATTTAGATACAACCAATAATGTGACACACCTACCTTAATTAAATGTGTCTCAGCGACAAAAGTAATGTCAGCCAACCAACCGAGTGAAGAGCACAAACTCTACTCAGCTTATATAAAACAGTTTTGTGTATTGAGAATACAGAGTACAGCCACGCTAGCAGCACAGCGATGCTTTGAGCTAAATGCTAATGTACTAATATGCTGATGTTAAATACGTTGTTTACCATGTTCACCATCTTAGTTTAGCGTGTTAGCATGCAAACATGTCTTATTAGCACTTAACACAATGTTTTTTTGCAGCCAGGTATTTTATCATAAATTTAAGTATTGGACAAATAAAAAAAATGACTTGATAGATGATGTGAATATTGAAAGAGTATATGTAAATACATTTCTGGGTGTAATACTGGACCACAAAATCTGCTGGAAACCTCAGATAAATTATGTAAGAACAAAGCTGGCAAAGAGCATAGCAGTCTTAGGGAAAACAAGACACATACTGGACCATAAATCACTGCACATTCTGTATTCTTCACTTGTATCACCATATCTGAATTACTGTGTAGAAGTTTGGGGTAACACTTATAAAAGCAACTTACAACCATTATGCATAATACAAAAGAGAGCAATCAGGATAGTAAATAATGTGGGATATAGGGAGCACACGAACACACTGTTTTTGAAGTCACATGCATTGAAATTTATGGATTTGGTCAAATTTAAAACCGCAATAATTATGTTTAAAGCAAGACATAATTCTCTTCCGGGCAATATTCAAAAAATGTTTTGTGACAGGGAGGGGGGTTATAATTTAAGAGGAAAATTTAATTTTAAAAAGCATTGTGTTCGTACAAAAAAGAAGAGTATGTGTATTTCAGTCTGTGGGATGGATTTGTGGAATGGGTTAGGTGATGGGTTGAAGGGGAGCACAAATATAAATCACTTTAAAAAGCTATGCAAGAAAGATATTTTTGGGAGGTATATGGTTGAGGAAGAGTTGTGTTAAAGGTTGGTTATATACTTTTTAACTCCGGATGGATTTGTGGGTTGTAAATAAACTTGGGATGCTGTTCATATATTCAACTTGGGATGTAAATAAATCTGGGATAGCTTTTATATTATATTATATTATCATTCTATGATATATGAGTTATTAGAGGAGAAGTGAGAAAGGGGTAGGGAAATATAAGTTTTTCTTCTACCTACTCCTTTTCGGACACTATTACTCTTGTTTTGTTTGTTATTATTTTGTATCTGTTTTTATTTATTATATGTTCGAAATAAAGTCTTTCATTCATTCATTCATTCATTCATTCATTCAT
>CAKALU010038689.1:0-30394 GCA_916700995.1 Hozukius guyotensis
AGGAGGGTGAGAAGCTCAGTCATCCGTGAGGGACTCGGAGTAGAGCTGCTACTCCTATGCATTGAAAGGAGCCAGTTGAGGTGGTTCGGGCATCTAGTGAAGATGCCCCCTGGGCGCCTCCCTTGGGAGGTGTTCCAGGCACGACCAGCTGGGAGGAGACCACGGGGAAGACCCAGGACTAGGTGGAGAGATTATATCTCCACACTGGCCTGGGAACGCCTCGGGATCCCCCAGTCAGAGCTGGTTAATATGGCCCGGGAAAGGGAAGTTTGGGGTCCCCTGCTGGAGCTGTGGCCCCCGCGACCCGACCCCGGATAAGCGGTAGAAGATGAGATGAGATGATTTTTATTTCCCTATGTAAGTCTATGGGAAAAAAGTATTTTTGGGCTCAATGACTGAAACGTAAATTGTAATTCCACCGTATGGCCACTATGTAAAATTTGCTTCAAAGCCCGGCACTCTTCCTGGGTGCTTGATTCAGAGCTGTAGCAAATAGAGTGCTCCAGGGATGACGTATTTTTTTGAAAGCCAATGTTTTTTTTTAAATTATTGCAGAACATAAGCTCGTTGGCAAACACACATTTATGATACTTTCATGTTTTGTTCAGCAAGATAATCTGCAAATGCAATCGCCAGAACTAAAAAGCTAACAAACTACACAACGGTTGCATGAGCGCAAGTACACATACCGATGCTGTAAAGGCGGACGAGTCAGTGTGATGACGTTTAGTGGTCTCATTTAGCCACTTGTTAGGAATCGCCACAAATAAAGGCTTCAAAATTCACTAGTGGGGTATTTATTGATGTATTTTATGTCGTAGAACAAAATGTTAAAATCTCTTCAGCTTGTGTTAACCACAGACCTTATTTCAGGCATCTAACTAAAAACCCGTTGACTTCCAGGCGAGGGAACCGGAAGTGCTAAAATGCTAACTCTTTTCCGGGTTTTAGGACTCATTCCTTTAGCACTCTATTCAAAGTGTTTTATCTTTGAGCAAATAAAGCAACAAATCATGGCGCCATAGTTGCTGAAAAGAATTGACCCAGAATCCAGAAGTGAAATGATTTGTATTGTCAGAACTTTATGCTCAGTGATTGGACGGTTAGTTTTGGTTGTATTTGCTTATAGGGATCTTTTAAGGGTCTTTTTTTTGCTTCACTTTACTCTTTCTGTGGGTTATCCTCAATAAATGGGACATTATTTTTTTTTCTGAAAATAAATGTTGCTATTGAGTTTTTCAAATACCACAATCAAAATCCCATTCACCTCCATTGGATTGGGGTTGCAGACATCTCAGTGGTGGAGATCTCAAAGCCTCAGCAAATGAAACCAAAACGAACTGCATAGCTTGATACTGCCAAGGGTAAAGTGGGAAAATACTGTACTGTTATATATAATTTGACGACAAGCTCTATACATTTATTCAAATTACCAATAAAAGAAATCTGACAGTTATTTACCAGGAGGCAATTTACTAAGACTCCCTTGTTACCTAAATGGCTGGGTATGAAGCTCAGTTTTCAAAGTGTCATTACTACCTTATTTCTTATTCATACAGTTTTGAAGAAAATGAAACCCTCTGGCAATAAGCTACCCTTTTCTGCTCCCAATCCCCTTCTCTCGTGCATTATAACACACTCATTTACCATTTACCAAGTGTTTCACTTCATTGGGTTGGCAGACCTGATGCTGTCAGCTCAATGGTACTGAAACACAGTCCGCACATGCAAAACGAAGACCTCCTGTAGTGATAAAAACAAAGCATAACCAATTAAATCTGGAAGAAAGGGGGCCAGCAGTACAAAATGTTCTAACAATAACAGCTGCACACAACTTCTCACAGATGTCTCTGCTTTGCTAAAACCACTCGGCGTGAACATGTACAAATGTAGGAACCATCAGCTGGAGTTTATGTGACTTTGTCCCCATGCATGCTAGCGACATGCCAGTCTAGCCCAATAGACCATTGGATGGATTGGCAACAAATTTGGTACAGACATTCACGTCACCCATGGGATGAACTGACTTAACTTTGGTGATCGGACTTTTCATTTAGCACCATCAACAGGTCAGTATTTTCATTTGGTTTATGACCTGTATCTGCAACCAACTAATTCCTCTCAGCCTCAGCTGTACTCAGTGTTTGGTGCCAATAGAGTGCTATAGTAGTCCTAAAATCCAGAAATGAGTTAGCATTTTAGCACTTCCGGTTCCCTCGTCTGGAAGTCAATGAATGGGTTTTTAGTTAGATGCCTGAAATAACACAAGCTGAAGAGATTTGAACGTCTTGTTCTACGACATAAAATACGTCAGCAAATACCCCACTTGTGAATTTTGAAGCCTTTATGTGTCTTAAAAAAGGCGGCTGCTAACAAGAGGACTACTAAACGTCATCACGTCGACTTGTCTGCCTTTACAGCCTCGTTGTGTATACCCACGCTCGTGCGACCGTGGTGTAGTTTGTTTATAGCTGAATTAACATTAGCTTTTTACTTCTGGCGGTCGCATTCAAAAATCATAGAAGTGGTGTTCATTTTCTAAGATTATCTTGCTGAACAAAACTTGTAAGTACCATAAATATGTGTTTGCCTCAGAGATTATTTTCTGCAATAATACAAAACCCAATGGACAAATTCCGTTAGCTTTTTGTCGAGGGAACCAGGGCGATGCTAACTTCCTGGTTGGCCTACAAAAATATGTCATCCCTGGAGCACTGTATTAGCAAATGTTACCATGCTAAACTAAAATGGTTAACATTGTAAACATGAAACCTGTTGCTGATGATAGCATTTAGCTGGATGGACCGCTGTGCCAAAGCACAGACTCACAGAGCCGCTGGCATGGCTGTAGACTCCACACATTTAAAACAAGTGTTACTTTCCTCCTCTGAAAAAAGGTGAAATGTAATGGCTAATTAGCAGAAAATCATATTTATAGATCTTAATAAAAAAAGAGGAGCCGCAACAGCAGCTAGCAGAAAAATAATGGCTCGGCACCTGGAATATGATGCATCATATAAAGGACTTATGATAGCTCTGCAGCCATTGAGAACACATCCCATTATTTATGCAGAGCAAGAGGCAAACTGAGGCCAGAGTGGGCACATTTAATTTCTCAGCTGATCACGGAGACAGATTCTATTTACAGCCTGCACAGGGGGAAACTGAGAAAGATGGAGGGGGTGAGGAAAGAGGAGACAGAGAGACCAAGGGAAAGAGGGAACAGTCTCAGGGTGATGGAAGGTTTTAATCGGTGATTCTGACAAACCTCATTATAACTACTAGGGTGCAAAGCCAGAAAAAAAACCCTTGTTAAACAAATAGCACTTTCTCTCTCTCGTGATTCTTGTTTGTCAGTGAAAAATGGTAATATTTGTGGTGTGGCCTACTTGCCTGTACACAGATACAGATAGTAGGGCTGTATGTGTGGATAGCTTTTAGTGTTGTTTGCAATACCACTAAAATCCTGGTTGGGTCCTTAATCCAGGTGCTACTAGGTCTTTGGATCTGCACCTATACTTTGTGTAGATATATGTTAACAGGTGTGATAAGTCTTTATGTTTCTATTGTGAGACCGCCCATGTAGTTAGACTGTTATCATACTATTAGGGCAGCTGTGGCTCAGAGGGTAGAGCAGGTTGTCCACTGATCGGAAGGTCGGTGGTTCAATCCCCGGCTGCTCCGGGTCACATGTCATGTCATTTACATAAGTCCGATTTTGATATAATAATAAATGGGGATGCACTGGTTGTAAAATTCTGGGGCGATATCAATGTTTTTGTTTATTTTGCTGTTATTCATTCCCCTTTTGTGCGGCTTCATTGTTGGGTTGGTTAGGTTTGGGCATGAGGATTGAGATTAGTTAGGTTTAGATATGAGGATTGAGATTAGTTAGGTTTAGGCATGAGGATTGAGATTAGTTAGGTTTAGGGTAAGAATATCTGGGTAAGCCAACCAGAGGCAGAGTAGGGCAGGTCATGCCACCGCCATGGTAGGAAATAAAATATTGTGATCGGGAAGGTCCGATGACGTCATTTTGCATAATAATTAGCAATGTGCTTCTATTCGGGATAACAGGTTGTCAGGATCCTCTGGACAATTGGGTTTTCGGAACAATGGCATATTTCTGTGAAATCATGTTGGGCTGATGACAAGGTCCCAGGTTGTAGCCTAGTTCAGTAGGAGTCAGCTTGGCTCCAGCCAGAGAACACAAAGAAAACCTTTTCTTATTCAACGTATGGATTATCAGCTCAGAAGAAGGTGAGTCCTGACATTGTAGCCAGCTGAAGGTTTCCAAAGCATCGCTTTTCAGCCCCAGCCTGGGGTAAGAGCCCAATGAAATCTCTACTTATAACAGTGAAATTTCAGAGCAAAACCAAAATGATTTCAGTGGAATTAAATCTGATAAATATGTGCAGGGCTTTTGCATGAGCTCAACTTTGGTGAACCTTTACATACATATTCATGCCATTGGCCAATAGCAGACCAAACTTAGATCCAGTGAATGGAGAGTCCAAAATAGAGGAAGCCATATTAACTATGCTTCACCATCCAATTTTATATAACCCCACTTTGCTGAGTATAAATTGTTCTACGAAAGATGCATGGTTTGCACATAGTTCTGCAGATAGTTGCAGACAGAAGTCAATAATTAGGTTTCCATCCAAATGTAGTGCAAATTTTAAGTAAATTTACAGAAAATCTGCAAAAGAAAATGTGACTTAAAGGACCAGGGTGTAACTATTGGAAGAAATGGAATATAATATTAATAAGTATGTTTTCTTTTGTGTATAATCACCTGATAATAAGAATTGTTGTGCTTTTGTTAGCTTAGAATGAGCCATTTATATCTACATATGAAGCAGGTCCTCTTCACAGAGTCCGCCATGTTGCACCGCCATGTTTCTACAGTAGCCCAGAACGGACGAACCAAAACATTTCCTGCTTGGGCCGGAGTCAATAACTTTACTCGCTACCTGCCGCCGCTCTCTCTCTATCGCTTCATCACTCACTTCCCACATGCACACACACTCTGAGCACTGGCTCTGCTCCAATTGACCTACTCTACTCTTACAAAAGCTGGCTCTAGAGAAGGACATTTCAGTTTTTGCGTCGGCCACCGTAGCTCTGGAACACGCTGGGCACACGGGAGAGGTTTCAGTTGGTTGCATTCTCCTCACCTCGCTGCTAAATACCGCCAGATCCTACACACTGCACATTTAATGTGCATTTCCATCCAGTACGTCGTGTGAATATTAGGAGTTGAGTGCATTGACATAAACAGTTGGTGGAAAATCATGTAGAAATATGGCATTTGTTTGTTTCATGTATAAGACCCTTTCAATCTTCTCCACACTTATTGCACTTCATATGTCTCTTAAAGGTGCTGCACACCCACACAGGTGATTTCACTTATTTTGGATGATCAGAGCTTTTCTCAGGAGTGTGTGGGAGTGTGAGGACTGTTTGATTGTCATCTTCCTCACTCTTCTGTTAGCACAAGTATGTTGCACCTGTCAGGGCTGGACAAATGACATCTTTATCACTCTTATTGGAACATGGAGTCCTGACTGATCCTCTCATTTGCAAGCCTCCATGAGCTAACCCTGTCTGGCTGGCTGGACCTTATTTTAATGGCTTGTGGATAGGGATGCACCGATACCAGTATCGGGTATCGGGTCTGATACTGTGCTCATGTACTCGTACTCGCAAAACGGCTCCGATACAACGGCACCGATACCACTTTATGGCGGCGTGACGCTGACCTCTCGTCACCATCTTTCGGGTCCTCACGCTCCACCTCCCCGACGGTGCAGGCGAGACGGGCCGGTGGTGCGCCGGACCCCGCTGGGCCGGGATCCCACCTCAGCCGGTGCACACCGGCCCTCACTTCCATTGCGCCACGGGGTTTTGCTTGCACCCTCTGACTCGCGCGTGCGTTAGACTCTTTGGTCCGTGTTTTTGCATGGGCCGCAGCACGACGCGGTTGGGGCGCACTGAGGACAGTCTGCCCCGGTCAACAGTCACAGCGGGAGCAGGGAGCCCCGTCACGGTGCGGCGAGGTCCGGGCGGGGAGCGCTGTGAAACTGCGGCAGCGAGCCACATTCGCCCCGAGCCTTTCCAAGCCGACCTAGAGCCGGTCGCGGAGCACCGCCTCGTATGCGGGCACAGAGAAGTACTCGTATTGGTACTCGGTATCGGCGAGTACCCAAATGTAAGTACTTGTACTTGTACTCGGTCTGAAAAGAAGTGGTATCGGTGCATCCCTACTTGTGGGAGTACCGCCCTGTTCGGAGAGAGAGAACGTCACCACTTACTTCCTCTGATCTAGATATGGATGTTCTCCCCTGGGAAGTTCACAAACTGTTACTCTTTCTGCATGCACATTTTAAAGAAGGTTTGGTAGCTGATCGGGCAAGGTGATTGGTTCACCACAACGGTAATAAAGAAGGTCACTTTCATGTTTCAGTGATTTTCAACAGGAAGTTATTGAATATCCAGCTCAGGCTGCCACCCCCACAGTCACATCCGACTGCCTGATAAAGGAAAGTGTATTGCCTGCTCTCCATTTTAGTGTTATACTGTATGTGCATTTCATCTTTAAAATCTTGCTGTTCTTGGGAAAAACGTCAGTGTATGCACCACCGGTTAAATAAAAGTTGGATTTTTTATATTGGCCGTTTAATCATAAATACACATTTAGTTCAAACCACTTTTCCTATCTGTCTTTATGCTCCAGTTTTGGACCAGGTTGTAAGCAGGTTTATCATTGTGGTATGCTATTAAGTCAGTTGTAATGGAATTACCAAAATAATAGAATAATTGTCATTTACGTAACTCAGATTTTGATATAACAGTAATAATAATAAATAGGGATGCACTGGTTGTAAAATTCTGGGGCAATTCCAATATTATATAAGAATAACAATTTGACCGATACTAATGTTTTTGTTTATTTTGCTGTTATTTATTCCCCTTTTGTGTCAGGGAAACAAAGAACTCTTCATTATAAAAGAAATAACTGAGCTGTTTTAGAGTAACTCAGCATTCCATTGCACTGTCTTTAAATGAGCCCAGATTCAATCATACAAATTTAGGAAACAACCTTTAATATAACTTTTTACTTGAAAAATATTTTTCTTTTTTAATAACTGCTTCTTGTAGTGACACATTACGCACACACGAGGTCCGTTCCCATCCAGACCGCAGTGATTGGTTTTAGTAAATCTTGTAAGCCATTGTTTTACTGCTTAATTTTTCATTGAACATAACGTTCTTTTCGCTGATCTCTATCTGAGACAGTGTAATACTCCCACAAGGCCGACTTTTTACTTTTATTGTAAACAAACCCCAAGTGCACAAGGCACCCGCCGTCATGCCAGAGTCGTGTCCAGCCAGTGGCTTCTTCTCTAAATCAACAGCTGGATATTGTTGTTACCGTGAGAACAACCGCAAATAACCAACACGACATTTAGCCGGCGCAAAATAGATGCAACACAACAGATAAACATCTTTTATGCCGATAGGCCGATGTCAGTCAACAAGTCAGTAAACAATATCAGCCAATACCGATGCTCGCCGATATTCGCCTTGTTGACATCGGCACATCCCTAATAATAAAAAAGTAATTCAGATGATTACATGGGACTGATGAAGAAATGTGCCTGTTTTTTCTTAAAATGTCTTCATATTTGGGCTTTTTAATCATAACACATATAGCTAAATGACATAATAATAGGCTCGTATTGTTTCTGTCAAAATGATTGTCAAATCTGCAAGCAGACTTTGAAGTGAAGGAAGTTCTTGACATCTTAACCAGCTTTTTTCTGTTTTACAAATGACAGTCATCACGATGACAGTTTCCGACTCTGCGAGCCACTGCCCTTGCTAATTCACCCATGTGCTTGTGAGTTTTAGCCCACTATTTATGGTGCAAGTGTGTGGTCGGAGTGAGACGTGTGAAGTTGAAACCAGATAATTTGTCTGGCGATGCAGATGCAGAGTCCATCACCATAGTGACATTATTGAATCCCTGAAAGAAAGAAAAAAAAAAACCTAGGGGAAAAATCTAATTGCCTGACCTTTATCGACTGCTTTGGAGGAGACACAGACCAACGTGCACCATCCCTCGTTACATCCGCATAATTAACGTCATCGATCTGGCTCCCCTTTTTCTCTCCCCTGATGCGGGCGGATGTGCCAAGTCGGAGAGTGACAGCTGTCGTGCAAAGTGACACAAGGCAAATTCATTAGCCGACGAGTCAATGGCCACTGCTAAGCGGGGGGGGGGAAAGGACAAGACAAGGAAAATCCATTGCAATTCACAGACAGACCTGGGACGTCAATCAAAAGCGGTATTGACTATCTTTATTTGGATATCAATGGCTTTGTTCAGCACATTGATTTTGTTTTGTTGTCCATCTTTGGATGTATACTCGACTAGCGGATCAAGTCAAATGGACGTGTTGCAACACACAGTGCTTTAGAAAAGATCCTGATCAGAATGAAAACCCAAGAGTGACTTTATTCTGTGCTAATAATAGAAGATCAGAAAGAGAGCATGTATGCTCGACAAACATTCACCCGATAAGAAAAGGTCAAAAATGTATAAGTTCCAATACTGTTGTACATTAAAGCAGCAGTAGGTAAAAATGCAGCAAATGTGATTTTAAAAAGTTATTTTCATAAAAAACATTAGTGCATGAGACAGGTAATATGAAAAAAATCATGTGCCTCTGTGTCCTCCAGTGCTCCTAATGACATCTGCAAGATTTAACAGACCGGAGGAAAACAACCAATCAGAGCCGAGCTGGAGCCTTGCCGTCTCTGAGCAGCTGTCAATCACTCACAAACTCCAATCAAACGGTCAAACTACGCAGCGCTGATCAAATATGAATCAGTATTCTGTTATTGTAATGCCTTTTCAGGCCTCAAATGTTTTCAGTGTACTGTTTAGCTGTAAAATGAGAACATTTGTGACCCGGCCGCCATGTTGAAATCAGTTGAGGAAATACCAAGCACCGCCCACCAGCCGGAGCAAACTTTCTCATTTTACAGTCACAGAATATTGATTCATATTTGATCAGCGCTGCCTAGTTTGACCGTTTGATCAGAGTTCACGAGTGATTGACAGCTGCCTCCATTGAATGAACAGACAATAGGAACGTTCTCTCTCTGAGATGACCTGGGATTGGCCAAAATCTCCCGTCAAAGGCTAGATTTTGTAGTTGAAAACAGAGCCATGAGGAGGAGCAGAAGTCTAGTTCTCTCTCAGAACACTTGAATTACAATATGCTGAAAGGTTTTTAAGGAATTTTAGCCCAATGATGCCAAAAATCATTCTGCCTACTGCTGCTTTAATATTGATTATTACTTTACTACTAAAGTAAGATCACACATCATTAAAAATGTTTCCCTGGTTATTTAAAATAAGTTCAACATTACTACCCGTAATGGCTATCTACATCTTGTATTAGATGAGAAACTGCCATGCAGAACTGTGTCCTTATCAACCACTTGAAGTCAAACATTAAACATTTAATCATAATAGGGATAAAATAAAGTGCAAGGCATGCCTCAAGCCTCTACATTGCTCCAACGTCCAAAAATGCTTATCGTGTTGAAAAGCCCATCCAGAACTTAATCCTGCCTTTCACCACCTGAGGGGAATAACAGCTTTATTTCCTCCCAGGAGCCCAACTCCTTCTTCACTGTCAAGCCTCACATGATTTGCATACACGGTCAAGAGGTCACAGACTCAGCGGCAAAGTCTGACATTTTAATTCTGTGCAGACAGCAGACAGTGTGCCCTAGTCCTTTCCTAACCCATCTTCACCGCCTTGTCTGAAAGGCGAAGTAATGCCAAACTTGGTTGGCATTCATCTGCCATATGAGGCGCAAACAAAACTTTACTTGTACAGGTGACATTAAATTGCTACTTCAATAAGAGACTTTGTCCCTGAATGGTTTAGCGTGAGATTTCATATGTTTTTAAAAAATATTTTTTCTTCTAAAAATCACATTAATGGAGGTGATGAAAATGCATGTGAATTGAGAAATGGAGCCATAAATTATCAAGTGATTTGATTAATTTAAGGCTGATTTGACTAAAACAGTCGTGATATGATGAAAACGTAGCCATGTTTCATCATATTTACCATCTTACATTCATCATTCACAAAATTGGCATTTATCGTTTAAGGAAAGTGGCCTCGAGTGGAAATAACAAAAAATAATTGAAGAAAGGGAAGTGATGAAAATGTATG
Organism: Hozukius guyotensis; assembly: GCA_916700995.1. Lineage (NCBI taxonomy): Eukaryota > Metazoa > Chordata > Actinopteri > Perciformes > Sebastidae > Hozukius > Hozukius guyotensis. The sequence goes on from CAKALU010038689.1 coordinate 10,266, forward strand.
TGATTAGAAAAATAGAGTGATAAATTGCCAATTGATTTAATAATCTTGACTGACATTTTATTTGAAAGTGTTGATCTGATAATCAACTGTTGACCATTCATCATTCACAACACCCGACTGACATTTATCGTTAACAACACGCAATTTGGTAACACTTCATTTTACAGGTCCGCAAATTTCATGGTAATTAGGTGATAAATAGCAAGTAACCTATTTGAAATTTCTTTGGAATTACTGCCGAATTACCCCAATATTTACCTCAAAATTGATCGAAAATTACTTTATTATTATCATATTCCGCTATTTCCCAATAGCTTGTAATTTATTTAATACTGTAGCATCTCAATATTACAGACACCAGGTTCGGATGCCGTTACAGCATGTACACCCAGGAAACTTTGTTATACTAAAAATATAATTCTTTATTAGTACAGAAAATATTATTGTCATTTCAATCCGTCATTAACAGGTTGGTTGGCGTTGGATAACAAACCCCGTTACTCAATCAGTGTCCCACTGATGCAGCACGGCCTACCCCCAGTACTTCAACCAAACCTCACAAGACCTCCCTTAACACTGCTACACAAGTCTGCTGCAACTGCACCTCCCCGGCAGGAGCTACTCCCCTCCCCCTTTGATGGCTAACTGCAGACCTCGGTAGCCGGTGCGGGTTAGAATGAACACCGGCCGTAGCCTGACTTGATCTACGCGGTGGAGGAGGAGGCGAAGGCAACGATGAAGCCAGTGGATGGAGTGTCTGCCCCATTACACTGACTTCCTCCTCTGCTACTGGACTAGCGTGAACTAGAGTGGGGGATGGCAACTCAGAACAAACCTTCTTCTCATTTTCACTTTCCTCATCTTTTCCAAAACACTACCTTGCGCGCCTATGACTTCAACCAGTGAGCCCTCTGAATCAGACTCTTCAGCGGGAAGTGGAGACTTTGCCAATACCTGAACATCTGGTTCCTGACCACCCACCGGGACACCTGGCCCACAAATATGCAACTCATTCCGATGCAGATTGCGCTGGGGTTTTGAGAAAAATCAATCGGGACCACAGAGTACACAGGCAGATCAGCACCCAGTCGCGCTATAACACGGTGAATCTTATGCCTACTGGAAAACTGGCGATTCTTCACATACACTAGTTGGCCTGGCTGCAAAGGGTGGTCGCCCACAGGCGGCCCTGCCCTGCTCTTTCGAGCTTCCACAGCCTGTTCCAAGTTCTTCCTAGCCTGAGAGTAGGCGCAGCCCAACCTCCTCTGATGTTCCTCAACCGACTCATGCACATCGCCCTCAAAATCGTCTCTACTCTGTCCATGCCAGACATCCAGCGGAACCACTGGAGCACTCCCGAACATGAGGAATTACGGGGAGTAGCCAGTACTCTGATGTTCAGTGGTGTCGTAAGCGTACACCAGTTCCGGAAGGTACTCAACCCACCTCTGTTCGCAGGGTCCGCAACAGATCATGCAGCGTCCTGTTGAAACGCTCACACTGCCCGTACCCTTGGGCATGGTATGGAGTCGTCCGACTCTTTTTCATCCCATACAACCCACAGAGACACCGGACAACCTCAGCCTCAAAACATTTACCCTGGTCGGAGTGCAACCTAGAAAGGACTCCGTAGGGCTGAATCCAATGTTTCACCAGGGTCTTCGCAACCGTTATCGGTCACTGGTCTCTGGTCGGCACTGCAACTGTAAACTTTGGAAATACATTGGTAAGTACCAAAATGTTCTCGCTTCCATCTGACGACGGCTCCAACACTGTGAAGTCCATGGCAACCACTTCAAGGGGCCTAAAAGCCAACAACCTCCCCAATGCTGCGACCACCCTGGGGTGCGGTGCCTTGGTGACATTACAACATTCACAAGCCTTACAAAAAGCCTCAACATCCGCAAACATTTCTGGCTAATAACAACGACTTCGAACCAACTTGAACATCCTTTCCGCACCTTGGTGCCCATGATCCGTGGGCATACGAGTCAGCACCTCTTTATGCAACACAGCTGGCAACAGAAGCTGCTTAATCTGACCCTCCTTCTGATCACACACCGCCCGATACAGCACCCCCTCCAACTCAACAATCCTCCCGCTCTGCCTCACAAGTGCAACGGTCCTGTCACTTTCCCTCAACCTCTCGTCCCTACAAGGCTTTACACCCCTCAAACAGTATTTTCGAAAAGATGATATTACTGGATCTACCTGCTGCAGACTTGCTAAAGCAGCCACGTCAAAAGAGGGAAAACTAGACATTGAAGCTTGCTGGGGGCTGACACTTGTCTCTTGGCACAGAACCATCTGATGGGGTTTCGACAGAACATAACGCGTTTCCTGGAAACTGTGCACCACAACCACATCCTCTGGCCGTCTCTGTTCTGAATACTACCAGGAAAGAGCATCTGCCCCTGCATTCTGCCTACCCGGGCGGTACACCAGCTGAAAGTCAAACTTCGCAAGTTCAGATACCCACCACTGTTCCACAGCGCCAAGCTTGGCTGTGTTCAAATGGCTCAGTGGATTATTATCAGTGAACACCGTAAACTTGTTACCCATCAGATAGTCCCTGAATTTATCCGTAACAGCCCACTTCAAACCCAACAGCTCTAGTTTCATGGCACTATAGTTCTCCATATTCCGCTCAGTTGGCTGGAGTCCACGACTTGCGTATGCCACTGGCAGTCTCTATCCCTCACACTCCTGTGAAAAAACAGCCCCCAACCCCTGGCGACTAGCATCAATCTCCAGAAAGAAAGGCTTACCGAAATCTGCGCACCCCAGCACTGGAGCTGAAATTAACTTTTGCTTCAGTGTTTCAAAAGCATCTTCACAGGTTGCACCCTGTTACGTTCCCACCTTTTAAGGTCCAGGGGATGGAGGGAGTAACAATACACTTTAAACACAGGAATGAGAGAAACTGGCAACGAATTGTGTGCAAAACAATTCTACAGTGTACAAACACCATCTTAAAACTACTTTCTAACAGACAGCGTGATGTAACAATACAATTCAACAAATAAGGCAGTAACCAATCTTAAAGCACTCAACTTAAAGCTACTGCTCCACAGATACAGCGATAACAATCTTTAACACTATGAAACAACACTGCTGAATCCAGCACGCACTAGTCAACAACCACTGTCGACGCAAACCACAGCTCACACAGCAACTCAATACTGCCGTTTGGCCCACTGGCACCGTACGCTCCTCTCTCCCGGCCTCTTATCCTCCCGGCCCTGATTGATGATTTGAATACAGTCGACAGTGACTCACCACTCACCACCAGGAGGCACTGACAAATCATCATGAGACACACCAGGATAAGGTCACCAGCCCCAGCGACACCCAGATCACCATAGCATATATTTTTAGCATATAATTATAAAATAATGTTTATAATAAAGTAATTTCGATAAATCTTGAGGTAAATATTGGGGTAATTTGGCAGTGATTCCAAAGAAATTTCAAATAGGTTACTTATAGGCTAATTATCACCTAATAACCATGAAATTTGCAGACCTGTAAAATGAAGTGTTACCCGCAATTTTTGTTACTTCCGCCCTATCAAAAAAAAAAAACCTAGACCACTCGGCGAACAGCACGCTCGCACTTTGTGCGGACATTCGCCTGCTCTGTAGTCAGTGGGTGGTTGACATTCGCCTGCTCTGTAGTCAGTGGGTGGTTGACATTCGCCTGCTCTGTAGTCAGTGGGTGGTTTGCGATTGACATCTTGGGAAGAAGAAACAAAAACACATTTGACATTTCAGTTCCTTCACAGGAGTTAGGAGGGACAGTTTATGTCAGTTTGGTGTGAGTGCACTCAGTGGTCCCCGACACGTTGGCTTGGTGATGTGGCTACATAGGACTGATGTGGAAAACCCATCCCTGTTTTAAGACATTTAACCTGTTTTTCTTAAAAAATTGATGATAAAATCTGGCACACCAGAGGCCTGTACTACGAAGCGAGTTCAACATACCCAGGGTATCTTCTCCTTATCTGGCTTCACTTAACCTAACAAACGAGATCACGCTAAGCGGTCCTATGAAGGTGGTTATCAACTTGGTAAGTCAACCCAGGGTTTCTCAGTCTGGCTGTGAGCGCGTTCACATGAACGGGGCGGTGTTTGCAGTTTATGACCAATCACAAACATGGACAAGTCTACTGACTGCAGACAGACAGGCAGAGAGACACATTTTACAAATGAAGAGCGAACTATAATAGACAAATACGAAGAAGTTAAACACTTAATCCAGACTAAAAGTAACACAGTTGAAGCTGCCAAATGCAGGAAGGACAGCTGGCAAAAGAAAAAACTCCTGATGTGTGAGTGCATAAATTAACAGACTTATTAATTTAACGGAACACTCAAAAGTCAGATATAGTGGTTTTGATATAAATAGCATTACTATATGTAAAGGATGGATGGATTACACTTCATTATATCCATTTAAAATGATACGGCATGTATGACTATTTCATCCTTCTTTCAGCGACATCCCCGTCTCCGGCGGTGTGAAACGGACTCAAGACCAAGTAAAAAAATAAATATAAAAACCTAATTCAAAGCGGTAAACACCCACAGCATAAATCCAGCTGTCCTTCCTGCATTTGTCAGTTTAAACTGTGTTGTTTTTAGTCTGGATTATGACTGCAACTTTTTCGTATTTGTGTTATATTATCATACGATCCCCGCACAGAGCTGCGATTGGTCAGCAGGCAGTGCTTTCATACGAGTAGATCTCTTATCTGGAACATAACCCGCTCTGGAGCAGGTTAGCTGTTCAGCATCAGTTACCATGGCGATCTACCCCGGTAAGAAATGATCCACCTTCGTAGGACGGAAAACCCTGAAGGGTTAACCCCAAAATCATCACAATGCCACTTTCAAACTCAGCCAGTGGGAGTTTAAGCACATGGTGCGACTGTGTGGTCGGAGTAAGATGTGTGAAGTTGAGACCAGATAATTTGTCTGGTGATGCAGATTCAGAGTCCATCACCATAGTGACATTATTGAATCCCTGAAAGAAAGAAAGAAAGAAAGAAAGAATAAAACCTAGGGGGAAAAATCAAATTGCCTGACCTTTATCAACTTGGTGAAGAGGCTGGAGTTGTGGGGGCGCAGCTAGCTTCCGGTAACTCCTATGTCACCTTATAGCTATCTAGCAACTTGTCGACCTACTTTCAGAAACCAGCTAGTTTTATTCAGAGTTGGATGATGAATTAAGCCCGCTGCTTTATTGTGGGGATGGGACTATTGGAGTGCTGCATGGGGTCAGCAGGGATAAGCTAGCTGCTGAAGCTCAGTAGAACCTCTAAACTGTAGGATGGCTGCTCATTAAAACACAATCATGTCTTTTTCTCTCTTTTTTTTTCATAAAAACAGAAGTTGTGCATGTGGGTGAGGCATCAGAAGTTTGTTTTCTGAGGAACAATTAATGCAACTAATAACTTTTGCTGATGAGTGATTGGTGAAGTAATGACATTAGTTTTCCGATGCATAGCAACTAAGTAATATTTTTCAAGTAACTTGCCCAAAATTTTACTAACTCCATGTTACCATACATTTTCTCTCCTACTTACATACTACCAATTTGTTTTATTAAGTAAAGTCTTTGGGGGGGGGGGGGTTGCCAGCAGTGGATATTGGAGGGAAATCAAATGAAATAGGTTGGCAGTGAATGTTTTGCATTGGCAGTGAACCATTTAGCATACAAGTTCATCTTTTCTCACTGAATAAAATGTAGCTGGACAAAATTGTTTCCTGTAAAAATGTGTTGTGTATGAACAAAACCTCTGGGAAAGGGCAGGGTTTCCTTGTGAGTATTAAAGCTGCAGTCACTTTGAGAAAATATGATAAAAAAACGTTATTTTTATAAAACTGTCACTATATCCTGACAGTAGTACACGAGACAGATTATCTGTGGAAAAAAAATCGTGTTCCTCTGCCTCCTCCTCGTGGTCCTAATGGCATTTGCAAGATTCTACAGTGCCCCAATTTAAACAACCAATCACAGCCGAGCTGGAGCCGGCCAGTCTCTGGGCAGCTGAAGAACTCCGATCAAACTATCAAACTAGGCAGAGCAGTGTACTGTTTAGCTGTAAAAATAAAAAAAACACGGCCGCCATGTTGAAAACAGCCGAAAACCAAGCACCGCCCACCGGCCGGAGCAAACGCTCTCATTTTACAGCTGAACAGTACACTACAAGATGATTCTGAAACATTTGAGGAGAGAAATAGGCATTACAGTCACAGAATATTGGTTCATATTTGATGAACGCTGCCGACCTTGACCGTTTGATCGGAGTTCGCAAGTTTTGCGAGCAGTGATTGACAGCTGCTTTAGAGACTGCTCGGCTCTGATTGGTTGTTTTCCTCCGGTCCGTGAAATCTCGCAGATGACATTAGGAGCACAAGGAGAACACCGGAGGAACATGTTTTTTTTCCACAGATTATCTGTCTCATGCACTACTATCAGGATATAAAAATAACTTATTTTTTTTAGCATATTAGCTCAAAGTTACCAACTTTAGCTTTACCATGAGAAATAAACACGACATGTATTGAGAGTCCATCCTCTTATGAAGGCCGTGCAATATCGTTAAAGTCCCGAAATAAAGCCAGAGACTGGACACTGAGCGGGGATTGTTTTGTTATGTGACTTGTATCTCATTTGATTGTTTTTGTGTTCAATCAGTTTTAATTGTAGTAAATGTTAGTGATGTTATTTAACTTTTTGACCCATAAAGTTGACAGGGAGCAACATGCATTACTGTACAAAATCCTAACACACAAGAACACATGACTTATCAACTCTATCCTCGTGATAAAGAGATTCTCTGCACCATGTGTCCTTCAGAACCAGCCCTGAGTTAATATATCTATAGATAAATGAACTATATCATAAATCACACCCCACGCCTTAAACCGAGATTTTCGGTGAGCAGAGAGAAACTTTACACTTTCAGCAGAAAACTTTTTGTGTTGGTGATGTTCTAAAAAATAAAATGACACAAACATTAATGCAGTAGTTGCACTGTCCTGTAAAGTTTATATTTAACTGCAAAATAAATCTGTAAAATTGATCGTGTTTTTGCATTTATTTGAATTGATCCTATTTTTTAATAGAAAAAAATTGTGGACCTTAACTGTGAAGTTACATTTAAATACAGTAACTCTACAACAGCATACCGCTTAATCACAGTAATATCCTGGCATAACTACTGTGAGGTCACAGTACATAGCTGTCATTTCATAATATCTTACTGTAAAAAGTACAGGCAAATAATTGAAAGTGTATGAATGATGAACTGGTCAGTGCTCTTTGCTGTAATTTGCCTCCACATCAGTGATATAAGATCACATGAGTGAACAGATAAATATGAGCAGTTGAGACGGCAGTTTGCTGTTTGAGATGCTCCATAATCCTCTTGAAAGTAGACCAGCTCCCAATATTTATATAGACATTCATCTCATTCCAGTCGCTGGTGAAACAAAAGCTACAATGACATTGTGCTCACCTCCAAAATGAACCAAATGAACAATCAATCAGTGTGAATGAGTTTGTTGATGGGTGTGCAAGTAGCAATATGCATATTGATCTCTCCACCATGCAATACTGTAATTTATGATGTTCTTTTATATACGATAAATGACACTGAATGCATACACACGCTGTATTTAATTTATTATGCCATGTTTTGAGAAATGATTGTGCTCAACTATTGCTTCTGGCAACGAGTAAATGAGCTACAGAAGCTATCAAATCTTCATTTGCCACCCGGTGAGGATTTATCTCACCCAAAAACGTATGTGTAATATTTGATCTCAGATTTTGTTTTCAATATAATGTTCAGCTCCACATGAAATGTGCCATGTGCCCATAATTACTGTGCAACTGCTACCTAGTCTAGAAGAAAAAACAAAGGAACATCTCACAGATGTTGTCCCGTGGGATGCTGGCTCTTCTGATCAAGGCTTTGTTTCGCATCCACATTTCATTATTTTGTAGACTTCGATTTTTCTTTATTTCATAGTTAATGTGTTGACAGATGTGCTGAAGTGACACAGTGTGCTTGTCTGTTCTCATTAGCTAAATGTAACTATCTATGAGCATATTGAAGGGACACACAATATGTGATTTTGTGGATATACCATATCTAGGCAACAGGAAGTACACAGGACAAGCATTACAGGCCATTACAGCACAAAATGACGGAAGACATGATTGGAAAAAAAAAGATCAATTAAAATGGTACAGCTGTTGAAAAACATATTTTCAATCAGACTTTATGTATACACTCATCTGCTCATCTTACATTAGCAAATTTCCAGTTTGTGTTTCTATTGGGGCTGTCAGGGTTAACGCGATAATAACACGTTAATGCAAATTTGTTTTATCGCCACTAATTTATTTAACGTATTAATGCAAGTCGCAATTTTTAGGTTGTAGCGGGCTCAGTTTTAAAATGACAATACTGGCATCATATGAAACTAAAAAAAAACTAAAAAATCCATCGGTACCAACCATGTCATACTAGCTTGTTCTGAAGGAGGTTAAATAACACTCCAAACTTGCGCTAAATTTTGGCGAGGAAAAACTGGCATGGCCATTTTCAAAGGGGTCCCTTGACCTCTGACCTCCAGATGTGTGAATGTAAATGGGTTCTATGGGTACCCACGAGTCTCCCCTTTACAGACATGCCCACTTTATGATAATCACATGCAGTTTGGGGCAAGTCATAGTGAAGTCAGCACACTGACACACTGACAGCTGTTGTTGCCTGTTGGGCTGCAGTTTGCCATGTTATGATTTGAGCATATTGTTTTATGCTAAATGCAGTACCTGTGAGGGTTTCTGGACAATATCTGTCAATGTTTTGTGTTGTTAATTATTTTGTAGATTTCCAGTAATAAATATGTCCATAAGTTTGCATAAAGCAAGCACATTTGCCCTCTCCCATGTTAATACGTAGTAAATACTTGATGAATCTCCCTTTAATTGTACAGTCACTTTTGAACGGATAAAAAAAATGTATGATTTTTTTGCGATAAATCATGATTAACTATGTACAATCATGCGATTAGTCGTGATTAAATAATTTTAAGTGGCAGTGTATTTGACTAAAAAGACTTTATTAGAAAATAGTATGACTTTCCAAGACTGTTTACCTTTTTATGTCACGTAACGTGCATTATTCAAAAAATCTCACTGAAATCACGGCGGAACGAAATGCCTAATAAGAGATTTGGAATTCATTTTCAGGAGCATCCCAGATAACACCACCACTCTCGATCTCATCTGAAACAACCCAGCCATAAAATGATGCCATTCAGTGGGCCATTATACTCTAATCAGCACCGAGGAGCTGAGAGTCTTTTACTCCGAGTCTTTAACTCATTTTGAATTGAAAACCACACAATGAAAAGTAAATTACAGGTAGCTTTCAATACGTCCGGTGTGCAGTCTTTAAACAGGAACAAAAGTCAAACAGTCAAATGGTTGGCGTATGGTGTTGCAATGAATCAGCTCTTAAGCACAATACATGGGACTGCATCTTCAGTGTGTGTGTGTGTGTGTGTGTGTGTGTGTGTGTGTGTGTGTGTGTTTCTTGGGCTTCTGGAAAAGACAGACAGATATTGTGCAAGTCATAGGTGACTTTATGAGACGATTTTTCTTCTATTCTCAGCTCTCTGTTGAGATAAAAGAAGCATTTGACTGATCTTTCAACAGCCTGGATGGGAGGACGTGGTTCGAGTTCCAGGGAGTTTTACCCAGGGGGCTCAACAGGGGCCTCTGGGTTATTACAGAGAAAAAAAAATTACAAAGAATAAACTTGCTGTTCTCCATCTTTCTTAATCTCTCCCTACCTCCCCTTCTTACAGCACTGCATAGCACTTTTACAGATTTACAAGGTGTGTTGTTTTTCATAGGCTACACTAACCAGAACCCTCCAGAAACCCTGGAAGTCCACTAAATATTTGGGTTTCTTTCGTAGAAATGATGGTTAAATATTGCAGAGTCCGCAGTATACACTGCTGATTGCTGATTTGAATGGACTCCATGCTCCTTTTTTCCTATTTTAAAGGGACTGTTTGTAACTTCTTACACGTATAAAACAATCCGGGTCGGTGTCCCATGCGCGCTCCCGTATGGCTACGCTGTTCAGACTCAGACTCCAACACAAACTACAGTGAAGCACCAAAACCTCTTGGTTGTATCTAGTGAAGCCCGTCTGTTAAACAGTGTTGGCCGCGGTCGGAAGACGCAGGGGAGACCGTAGCTTTGGTCTCCAGGACCGGAGTCTCTGCTGTACTCTGCTCCTCTGCCTGCTTGCCTTCACTCACACACCGCGCTCGTTCTCACTCTTTCGCTCCACCTTTCACGTTCATGCGCGCACACTCACTTACATTCACTCACACACCACGCGTGTTCTCGCGCTACACTCTTACGTGCATGGGCGCACACGCCACACTGCAGAAGAGTTAGTTTAGCTCTGAGAATATCTAGTGAATGTACAGTGGACGTTTGTGCAGAAATAACTGCTGCAGCTCCTCCAGACCAACAGAGGTTTCTCGTGTCTTGTGAAGTGACGGGGCTCCGCAGAGAGAAACGTTATCGTCTCCGACCAGAACTCCGGTGTCTCCCCTGTTCCCTCCGGCCGTGGTCGGGAGGCTGAGGCAGGAAAAGCCAACACTAGGATCAGCATTGATTCATGGAGAGACCTTCGTCTGGTCAGCTAACATTACTGCCAAGCAGCTGAAATATAGAATGATATTGTGCTTTTAGCTGACGTGTGTCGCCTCACTGTTTTGACAGATGCTCGCTCACATTCAGGTAGCGCGTGCACACGGGCGAGCCCGAGCAACAGGACGCTGACTTTTGTTGACTTAACGGCCACAGGTGTCGCTGTTACAACCAATTTCTGATTTTTACAAACAGTCCCTTTAAGATAGTTTGATCTATGTATCAAGAGGAATCAATTACCGTATGTTGATGATCTATTTGAGGAAACCCATTATAAGTTGGTGTTTCACCGTGTGCATTTCTATCCAACTATTTTTATGCTCAATTGTGCATAAAAAAACTGGAGTGAAAATGCTGGAAAAAAAAAAAAGTTGCAAAAGTTTTTTAATCTTGTCTTAGTTGAAATATTGATGTCAATAAAAGCAAAATGTAATGCAATGGAAACAGACTGAAAGTGTTTTAATAATTTAGTTATCACATCAGGCACCTGGATCCGAGTACACTTGACCCCAAAGACCAGTTGGTTTGATTAGTGTGAACGCTCCGTACCGTACTCGGGCACTGTTCGTTGATCGGTACTGGAGTCCACTCCAAAAGGTGATCTGGAGTACGGTTGCACTCCGGTACGGGTCGCATCAGGTCTGAAAGCCGACTGTACCAAACATGGAAGTGGACTGTATTTAACGTTAGCAGACAGCGAGTAGTTTTGAAAGGGCAGGCTTTTTTCAACGCCGCCGGTTTCCTCCAAAATCTGTATATGTGCGCAGCATGCAACAATCTCATCCTCTGACCTGCACGGCCGTGGGTCATCACCCTTAACGTCATTACAAAACAATAGTAGGCATTAGGGTTGAGTGATAATAATTTAATGGTCTGTCTCCGAAGACCCGCGAATCAATCGTACCTCATATAAAAACACTCAAAGACTTAACCCTAAGAGACCATTTTTGTCTTTTTTAGGGGGGTACAGGGGGTGTTTAAGGGGAGATAGCAGGTCAACAGTAGATGTCATATAGAAGTGGTGTACATCATCTGAAAGCTGGGAACATGGAGATTAATTTGAGATGCAGCTCAGCACTAAATGTCAAGTTGTCCTACTCATGAATCAGAAATAAACAGGAATTAATTCATTAATTCATTAATTAAAACAAACTGTGAAAGTGTGTCAGAGCTTAGAACATTATGATAGCAGTATGTGATGGTCATCCCCATGCTCTATTATGTCTCATAGGTTGTTGCATAAATCTTTGGGTCGATACCATTTGTTACACAGATTTGGTGCTAAATTTAACCATTCTTGTCTTCGCCAAGACCTTGAGGAACACAACAGAAAAAGTCATGCTGTGATTTCTGCAATAATTGCATTTTTCGGCGATTGGTTGGCGAGCACTTCTGTTCTAGAAACTGCTCAGAAACCCCCTTATTGTCAACATACCTATGAGAGCCATCCATCCTCTGAATGCTCTAGGTCTCTGGTTTGATTCATACATCCTCTGAATGCTCTAGGTCTCTAGTTTGATTCATCCATCCTCCGAATGCTCTAGGTCTCTAGTTTGATCCATCCATCCTCTGAATGCTCTAGGTCTCTAGTTTGATTCATACATCCTCTGAATGCTCTAGGTCTCTAGTTTGATTCATCCATCCTCTGAATGCTCTGGGTCTCTGGTTTGATTCATCCATCCTCTGAATGCTTTGGGTCTCTAGTTTGATTCATCCATCCTCTGAATGCTCTAGGTCTCTAGTTTGATTCATACATCCTCTGAATGCTCTAGGTCTCTAGTTTGATTCATCCATCCTCTGAATGCACTGGGTCTCTGGTTTGATTCATACATCCTCTGAATGCTCTAGGTCTCTAGTTTGATTCATCCATCCTCTGAATGCTCTAGGTCTCTAGTTTGATCCATCCATCCTCTGAATGCTCTAGGTCTGTAGTTTGTGGCTGTAAAGTTTCAAAAATGGTCTCACTATATGAAATAACAACTATGGGAACTAACATTATCACAAATGAATACAATTAGGCTCATTGAATCCACAAGAGTCTCAAAATTCCTGTCATACCCAATTTATGCAATTCCAAGACTGTTTAGGGACCCCAGTATGCAGAAATATTCAAACACACCATTTTAGAATAGACGAAAATAACACATTCATACTGCATTCAAAAAACTGCCTGTGATTATCATAAAGTGGGCATGTCTGTAAAGGGGAGACTTGTGGGTACCCATAGAACCCGTTATCATTGAGATATGGAGGGACACCTGTGAAAATGGTCATGCAAGTTTTTCCTCGCCAAAAATGCAGTCTAAATCTGGAGCGTTATTTAGCCTCCTTCCCGACGAGCTAACACAATATGGTCGGTACCAATGGATTCCTTCGATTTTTCTAGTTTCATATGATACCTCTAGCTCTTAATTCTGCTATAGCCTCTGGAAGACAGTACAGTTGATCGGGGTCGAAAGGTCTCAGAGGGTTAAACGTCACTCGAGCTTCCACTGAAGAGGTGGAATCTGTGTGGAGCAACAAGAGGCCGTAACCTTCCTCAAATTAAAACATGAAAAATATATTTACATCATATTTTCCACATTGCTTTCATTTGTTTGAGGTTTGCCTGACGCTCTTTTCATCACATCATCTTGTTGCGCCCTCTTCTTCTGCCATGGTTTAATGGAAGCTGACGGGAGGATTAGTGACAACACAACTCCTGATATTGGCATAGCAGAAGTGGATGAAAACACACATTGATGACGATTTTCTGGAAATTCAGTTAAAGGGACTGTTTGTAACTTCTTACACGTATAAATCATTGCGGGTCGGTGTCCCATGCGCGCTCACGTGTGGCTATGCTGTTCAGACTCAGACTCCAACACAAACTACACAGAAGCACCAAAACCTCTTGGTGGTATCTAGTGAAGCCCGTCTGTTAAACAGTGTTGGCCGCGGTCGGAGGACGCGGGGGAGACCGTAGCTTTGGTCTCCAGGGCCGGAGTCTCTGCTGTACTCTGCTCCTCTGCTCCTCTGCCTGCCTGCCTGCCTTCACTCACACAACGCGCTCGTTCTCGCTCGCTCTCCCGCTCCACCTCACGTGCATGCGCGCGCACTGCACACTGCAAACTGCAGAAGACTTCGTAGCTCTGAGAATATCTAGACCTTCGTCTGGTCAGCTAACATTACTGCCAAGCAGCTTAAATATAGAGTGATATTGTGGTTTTAGCTGACGTGTGTCGCCTCACTATTTCCGTTCATGTCTATTTAGAGCGGGCGCGAGCAACAGGGCGCTGACTTTCATTGACTTTCGTTAACTTAGGGCACACAGGTGTCGCTGTTAACAAGCCATTTCTAATTCTTACAAACAGTCCCTTTAAAATTTGCATAAAATTTGAATGGATACTGGACTACTATTTGATACTTGCCAGACTTGTGGGCTTGTTGAAATGCTTGTGGACGAAATGAATACATTCCTTCGTGTGTGGATTCCTCTCTCTCCTTCCAACTGGTTTGAATTAGCCTGACATGAACATGAGACAATGAGTGGAGAACATAAAATTTATGATAACTGTGTTCTCACATTTAATCAAGCCGAAAGCGAACAAATATGACCTCATCATAGTAACGTCACACAAGGGAACACTATTTGGTTAGACCTCATGGATATGATCAGTGGATCTGCACGTTTTCCTGAGCAGAAAATGGAGTTGATTGTGCAGGTCAAAGGTGACTGGGTTCCATCATAAAGCAATGAAACGAGTCTGGGGTCTGAGGCGCCCACATCATTTAAATTTAGGACGTGTCTGATGAGCCCTGACAGACTGTGGTTATTCCAGTGGGGCGAGCTGCTATTGTTGCCAGCGCAGATGTGGAGGGAGTTAAACATGAACATATGGTCCGGGAAACCACACACAGGCATGCACGCGCATGCAATGACATACATACTGACACATTCATTCTACCTTGAGCGCACGCAAACCGTGGTTTCAAAGGGACAAGGAAAAGGCCATCCTGCTGTGCTGGGCTCCCTCCCACCTGCTCCTCTGGGAACAGGAATGGCCTGTTGTTCACCTCTGTCAATGTCAATATATATATATATATCACACGCCTCCTGTGTTCCTGTGGAGCAAAACTAAAAAGACTGACATCGGTGTGGATAATCATAAAGAGAGGAAAGTGGGCGACTGAAGCAGAAGAGGAGGGAATGGGACTTAAGTTGATGGAGGAAGGTGAAGAAATTGGCACAATGGTAGGAGATAGCGCTCAAGGAATATGTAAAATGTAGTGCAGAGTGGGCGGAGGGGTGTCAACGGGGATAAAGTAGACTTGGTGATGAGAAGGATTCAGATGAGGGTGTGCTATGAAACAAGATCAGCTGTGAGAGCCCTTTGTATTTTTTCAGATGTTGAAGCTTGGGTTTGTGGTACCAAAAAGAACATCTGCAATAGGCAACAACTCACAAAAAAAAAAATGCATCTTTTTTATTATAAGTAGGGCTGTCAATCAATTAAAGTATTTAATAGCGAATAATCACATGATTGTCCATAGTTAATCATGATTTATCACAAATTAATCATTTTTCATCTGTTCAAAATGTACCTCAAAGGGAGATTTGTCAAGTATTTAATACTCTTATCAACATGGGAGTGGGCAAATATGCTGCTTTATGCAAATGTATGTATATATTTATTATTGGAAATCAATTAACAACACAAAACAATGACAGATATTGTCCAGAAACCCTCACAGGTACTGCATAAGTAGCAACAACAGCTGTCAGTGTGTCAGTGTGCTGACTTGACTATGACTTGCCCCAAAACTGCATGTGATTATCATAAAGTGGGCATGTCTGTAAAGGGGAGACTCGTGGGTACCCATAGAACTCATTTACATTCACATATCTGGAGGTCAGAGGTCAAGGGACCCCTTTGAAAATGGCCATGACAGTTTTTCCTCTCCAAAATGTAACGTAAGTTTGGAGCGTTATTTAGCCTTCACCGGTATTTTCACTCGCTTTAAAACTGAATCAGCTAGAATCTAAAAATTGCAAGTTGTGTTAAAGAAATTAGTGGCGTTAAAACAAATTTGTGTTAGCGTGTTATTGCGTTAATTTTGACAATCCTAAAAATGTTTTTATCTTTTCATTTTAAGAAATTGCAGAATGTAGAATTTGACTCTTTCAGTTTCGCTGGAGATTTGCGGAGATATTTGGCTCGTGTTGTGTCAACATCACAGGACATAGAGAGTAAAGCAAAAGAACACAATGTCAACATGGATAATCTGGTCTGTACATTTAGTTGAAAGTGGCCTTTGCAAATATATGTTTAATGTTGTGGATGACAGCAGAAACAAGACTGAGATTGTCTTTACCCCATTGACACCTGGTATGAGCAGGCTGTTTGTATTGGGATAGTAAGTGGATGAGCACATCTGATCATGGGTCTTTGCATTTATACCTAGTATCAACAACAAGCATGAGACGTCATGTATACTGTACTGTACTGTACTCAGAGCTAACTAGAGCTAGCGGATTATGACCTCGCAAAGTTATTGGCCATGCTTTCACCAATCTGCTTTTATTCTGAGCAAAACAATTTTTTTCCATGATAATTTCCCTGAATACCAAAACAACCTGCAAAATATTAATATCTCTGCCAGGAGATTATGCGTTAGGTCCTGTGAGTGTGTCTGTCTGTCTACGCCTAATCTCGCAAACTGCTGGACCCATCAGCCTAATATTTTTTGTGCTCATTTATGACTGTATGACCTCTCATGGTTGCAGTGATTCACACTTTTTGAAAACATATTATTGACAAAAGATTAGATTCAAATATTATTTTATTGACTGGTGTATACCGTCATTGACTGCTGACTCCTCACTACTCTTAACCAGCCGGTAGGGGCCGCAAGTGATCAACAGCTGCTTCAGTTTGGACTCTTGTTTCCGCTTAAGATTAGAAATTATTCCTCTCTTTGCATGCCCTGGTAAGCCTAGTATTCCTGATCTATTTTCCCATCAACACATGCATATGATTGTACCTCAGCGAGTGTGTGGTTGAGCTAGAGAGAAAGAGACGGTGGCTGCTCTCAGGGCAGACTGGTGCCGGCGATCGGAGCGGAGGGAATGGTTAACAGTGAAGTTGTCTAGTGGCAGTAAATATACAGTGTAGGTTACAGTTTGCCCATGAACAACGACTTGCATCTCAGCTGCAGGGCAACAGTGAAGGGAGAGTCTTTGGGATTACAAACCGGTCTCTGGACAGAGCCAGAGAGCAGCACACTCTGCTCTGCCTAGATTACAAAATGTAGATAAATATAGAGATAGTAGATAGTGTCTTTTTATTGGGCATCAACCTCACGCTTACGCACGTACTGTAAAAAGAAAATAGACTTGAAATGTTAAAACACTTGGGGCCACAGTTGCGCCGGTGAAACGTGAGCCTGCACAGGGCTGGTGCAGCTGCATAGATTAAAATGAGAGTCTATCTATTGCGTGAGACGTGCATGTGAAAAGTGTCGCTTGTGGTCTAGACTGGGGGATAGACAAATGTAGTTTGTATTCATTCAATCAAACATTATACAGCAGTGGTCGTTGCAGACACACCTAGCGGAGATCTGTACTCTACTGAGTGCACTTTTCTAGTTTGTTTGTAGGTACACTTGTTACGGCTGTATGTGTTCCTTGTGCCGTTGTCCCTTTTCCCTCTCCAGTAGCTCTGCCCACGTGTGCTGCATTGCTCAACGAGGTTGAGGGGGGAAGTGCATTAAAGCTCCTGTGCCAGCAGCAGAAGGGAGAGGCCTCTGGTGTGGGGAATACTGGTATATTCAGACAGACAGTACGAGGAAAATAATGTGTTTTTTGAACATTACAGCATGTAAACATGTTCTATTAAAAACAAAATAAAGCATGAACCTGAAAATTAGCATGATATGGGACCTTTAAGTATGTATTCAAATTGTGCAGGTTGTTTTTATAGTTGGACCGTCAACGTTAACACAAATTTGTTTTAACACCACCAATTTCTTTAACGCATTAACGCAATCGATTTTCCGGAGGTAGTATCGGGCTCAGTTTTAAAGCTAAAGAGAAGATACTGGCATCATACGAATCTAGAAAATCTAAGGAATCCATTGGTACCCTTGACCTCTGACCTCCAGATCAGTGAATGTAAATGGGTTCTATGGGTACCCACGAGTCTCCCCTTTACAGACATGCCCACTTTATGATAATCACATGCAGTTTGGGGCAAGTCATAGTCAAGTCAGCACACTGACACACTGACAGCTGTTGTTGCCTGTTGGGCTGCAGTTTGCCATGTTATGATTGGAGCATATTGTTTTATGCTAAATGCAGTACCTGTGAGGGTTTCTGGATCAATATCTGTCATTGTTTTGTGTTGTTAATTGATTTACAATAATAAATATATACATACATTTGCATAAAGCAGCATATTTGTTCAGTCACGTATTGATAAGAGTATTAATGCCTCTCTCATTCAGCAGCCTTGTTATGTCTGAATAACATTACACTACGTTGTCTCTCATCCCGTCATCTACCGCTTTGTTCTTTCTCACCGCGGACGGACAGCAGCTTCCTCACCTCGATGTCTCGCCACACATCCACACACCTATCTCTCTGCTCGAAGAAGGAAGAAGGCGGGGTCACGCGTCATCAACGCGTCATCAGTCACACTGCGCATGTTTTATACCCTGTGGTCTTCATGCTCAGGCTGATCGGTATCCGTAAAAAAAGGATCACCATCAAAATCGAATGGATTGTTCATTTTGCTACACCCCACCCCTCCAAACAATTTCATTCAAATCCATCGTGAACTTTTGGAGTAATCCTGCTAACAGACAAACAAACAAACAAAAAAAAACAACGTCGGTGAAAACATAGGTTGTTTATGGAAAACATAGGTTCTTTATTACCTATGTCACCTATATGTTGTTTATTATAGGTCGTTTATGTAAAACATACCTCCTTCAAAGGCCTTGGAAGGAGGTAATAAACATCCTACTCTTTAAGATAATATAAGATAATCCCAACGTCGGTGTTACAGTCTCAGAGTGACCGTTCGTTATTGTTGTATATTGCTGTGCTGCGCTCTCCCTTTGCTCTTTTCTTTTGGTGCGCTCCGCTGTCTCTCCGCTCCGAGATGACGTCACGTCTGGGGGATCTCCTTCAGGGCGACGCCTCCGGACCGCCCTCAGGTGGATGCCCTCAGTTTCCTGCCATTTGTGGTCCTGCCTCCGACATGTCACCTCTCGTTATCCAATCACCAGCCTGCTGTGCCGTGTGTCAAGTTTTAAAAGCCAGCTGTGACTAGGCTATGGTGGGCAGTGATTACCATTGATCTGTCCCCCGTGCCTCTCCATTGTTTCTGTGAATTGTTAACTAGAATCTTGTGTACAGGTCCAACTGGAGTCAGTGGACTTTAGATTGTGTAAGTTAACTAGTCTGAGGTACTCGTTTGTGTTTATATTTCCTTGTGAGTAGAGCAGTTGATTAGTTGTCTGTTTGTTAGGGATTATTCAGGGCTAGGGTGTGTACTTTTGTTTTCTCCTTTTCGTGGTTTGGTTATTATAATTCAAACCATTGTACGCTTTATTTTGCTTTAATTCCATTCACGGCAATAAAACAAGTGATTGCCTGATAACACCGGCTGTATGTTACTTCCTTTACCCCTACACCACCTCTGGGTTGTAACAGACGGGCTTCATTAGATATAACTTTTTTTTGTGCTTCCGTGGGGTTTGTGTTGTAGTCTGAGTTGTGGTGGGGGTTGGTCGTTTGTTGGTGTTAGCGGACTCCATGAATGTTAGCTATAGTTGCACACTGAAAAAAAGGCCCGGTTTCTTCGCATTAAAAGCAGTCTACAGGCTGATAGAGGAAGCTCAGAAAGTCGTGGAAGGTCTTATTTTTATGTTAGGTTACAACCTGTTAAAATAAAAAAGAAATAATGGTTAAAACACGTTTATATGGTTAAAGAGTTACATCAGTCCCTTTAAATACGGTCGTTTTCTTGTGTTCAATCCACTAAGAGGGCTACATGTTTCTCCTGAACTAAGAATTTCTTCTTCTGTTATTTCCAGACACATGTTTCTGCTCCCCCAGCAGGACTGGGTCGTGTGTAGAAGGTAACCCGCAAATTGCGAAATCTGATCTGCAGGTTGTTGGAG
Source organism: Hozukius guyotensis (assembly GCA_916700995.1). Taxonomy (NCBI): domain Eukaryota; kingdom Metazoa; phylum Chordata; class Actinopteri; order Perciformes; family Sebastidae; genus Hozukius; species Hozukius guyotensis. The sequence continues at coordinate 30,186 of CAKALU010038689.1, forward strand.
TAGAGCTTCACTTTATTTCAGAGGATTTTTTTCCTGTGAAAATCCTACAGCACACTGACTGTTTAAAGATAAGGTTGACGATGTTGTAAAGCTAGCATCATTTGAAAGTAGCATCTCCTCAGGAGCTCCGTCTAGGGGGGGGGGGGGGGGGGGGGGGGGGGGGGGGGGGGGGGGGGGGGGGGGGGGGGGGGGGGGGGGGGGGGGGGGGG
>CAKALU010038689.1:30414-59106 GCA_916700995.1 Hozukius guyotensis
CCCCACACACACACACATGCACGAGCACCGCCGCATCGTAACTACTTCACAGACACAGAGCGGAGAGAGGACCTCAACTCAACAACGCTACCTCATGACAAGTAACCGCGGCAGTGCTACTGCAGGGCTGAGTTGGGACGTTGACCCCGTGACCAAGTCATGTGACCGAGTGGACGTTACGCCGCCAAGATCCGGGTACTTTTCCAGTCGAGCCATTTGGGCTTCATGCTCCAAAGAGCAACTCTCATAGGAATGACCGGGGCCCCGCCTCCAACGCTCTATCCAGTTCTTTTAATATATCCATGGTTCAGGCTGGTGCACGCCAAAGGTACAGTACGAGCAGGAAGGCATCTGATTGGTTCTTTCCAAGCGGACCTCGAGGCAGTGATTGGTAGACGTTTTTACGGGATTACAGCAGCTACAGATGACGGCTCTTTTCCGGTCCTTTTTCAGAGCTCATCAGTAATGGATCGCTGTCGGGGTGTAAAGACCATTTCAACCAATACAACAAATAGTGGAGACTGGAGAACATCTTCAACACTGCCTTTAAAGCAGCAAGTATAAAAGCTAAGCGGAGTTTATCTGTAAACTGTAAAGCCACTGCGAAAATGGATGAATGAAGTCAGAATCAGAATTATCATTATAATCTGAAGGAGATATGTCTTTATTTTAATATTCATTATTTCTAGCACACATTTTTGCAGTCCGCTTAAAGCTGAAGTAGGCCAGATTGGAGCAAATATGATTAAAAAAAGTTATTTTTATAAAACGGTCGCTATATCGTGACATTAGTACATGAAACAGGTAACCTGAAAAAAATCATGGTTCTCTGTGTCCTCTGATGTCCTCCGGTGCTCATAACGGCATCTGCAAGATTTCACATATCGGAGGAAATCAAGCAGTAAGAGCTGATCTGAGGTCTGCTGTCCATCTGCACTCACAAACTCCAACTTAACGGTCAAACTAGGCAGCGCTGATCAAATATGAATCAATATTCTGTTACGTTAATGTCTATTTCTCTCCTCAGATGTTTTCCAGAATCATCTTGTAGTGCACTGTTTAGCTGTAAAATGAGAAAGTTTGTGACGCGGCAGCCATTGTGAAATCTGTTGAAGTTCCGGTCACATGACCAGAGCACAGCCAATAGGAACGCTCTCTCTCTGAAATGACCTGTGATTGGTCAAAGTCTACCGTCACCGGCTAGATTTTCTAAAGCCTGAAAACAGAGCCATGAGGAGTGTCTAGTTTAGTCTAGTTTTCTCTCAGCACACTTGAATTACAATATGCTGAATGGTTATTATGGAATTTTTGCCCAATGATGCCAAAAATATACTGCCTACTGAAGCTTTAATTCTGCACCATGCATAATAACCTAGAAGTCAATTGACTCAGTGCTTAAAGCTGCATTCATTATTTTCTGGCCACTAGGGCGCAGCAGAATAAGATGAAAACACCACTGACATATAATCACCTTAAAAAACGTTCTTATGTCCCTTATTTACACATGAATTAGACATGCAGCAAAACATTAGCATTCATTTGGCATCATGTTTGTGGCCACTTGATGAATATAAAACCAATATTTACTGTTTTTGCTCTGTTTTATGTCTCAACGAACTTTTGAGAAAAACAGCTGTCTCTTTAGCAGCTAAATGCTAAACTAACAGCTAATCGCTAACTTCCTCTGTCTGCCATTTGGAACTTAGCAATACAGGGTTTATCATAGCTTTTCAATAACAGCCAGGCATACACATGCAGCAGATTCGAGGTGTCAAGGAACAATATTAGCGTTCATTTGCGGTCAAGTTTTATAGCTCTTTCTCTGGTTCCGTTTTGGTCTCCACCAACTACCGAGGGAAATATCTGTCTTTTGAGTGCTGCTCATTACGTTCACCAGCAAACCACTATAATTTCTGCCTGCCATTTGGTGCTGGCCAGGTAGAATAGAGTAGGTTTGTGAGACAAAACTAGAACTGAAAGAGGCGATAAAGCTTTGTACAGCTGAGGGGAACTGCAGAGTTGGGGGATAATTCCCTGTTGGTTCGTCAGCGCAAGCCTCCGTTTTTACATTACATTTGATCAATTGTTGAATTACACAGTTACATCTCACTTGTCGAAAAGCTTAAAAGCCTCGGTTACTTTTTAGTTTATCTACATTTCTCACTTTGTTTGGTACAGACTTTTACCTGAATTCCCCTTTTCAGTATACTTCATGGAAAGTGCCTGTGATAACAGTACAATTAGAGTACAGGCACTCTTCTTGCTCTTAACCACTGCTTTCCCCTGCAGTGACTCCGTAGGCAGTTTCTGTTAGTAGCTCAGTTCTTCTTGAACCTGCCTCATTACATTAGGGTTATACATATTGCATAGTTGCAGTTAAAGAAACTTTTATTTTATTTATGCCACCCTGTTTTGTTTGACAACCCTTGTAGTAATTTCAGTGTATTATTCAGTCTGTTACACTATCACTCAGTATACTTTTATATGTGGCTTAAAGATTTAGAATCTAATGCAGAATGACGTTGTCGGACCTTCCTGATTTATCCTCTTATTCGTTGCCTCCGTTGGTTGGCTTGGTTAGGTTTAGGCATGACATTAGTTAGGTTTAGGGTAAGAATATCAGGGTAAGCCAGCCAGAGGCAGATTAGGGCGGGTCATATCTGACGATGTCATTCTGCATACTAATTAGCCACGTGCTTCTGTTTTTCGTAAGATGTGTGTGGATTTTCAGAGCACTGGGCCTTTGGAAGAATGGGCGTTTGTTTTATAACTGGTTGTTGGACAAATGGGCTTTCGGTCCAATGGGCCATTTTTCAGACTATTGAGGTTTTGCAATGATGGGCCGTCATAGCAATGGCATGGCACCATGAAAAGTCCTCTCACCTAGAATATTCATTAATACTAACTGACTTGATTAATTCTTACTCAGTCACTAAAATATAACAGATTAACAGTGGACATTTGGAAAAAAATTATGATTTCAAATGTATTTATCATTTGTTGGGTTACATACAGGGCCAGGGCCGGCTTAAAGCATAGGTCATATAGGCAGTCGCCTAGGGCGCCACCTTCTGGGGGGCGCTGGTCGCTTTCTAAAAAAAAAAAAAAAGGAAAATAAAACAAAACAAAAAAAATGCAGTGGGCACTAGGGTTGGAACGGGTTGTGTATTTGACCCCAACCGTTTGGTTCAGGACGTTCGGTTCGGTCCACGACATCCTTTCGATTCGCCGTTATCCAAACAGCTGTTTATGTCTATTACTCGCACGCACGGAACAGAAGCTCTGGAGCTTGAGTTTTACCCGGAAAGTTTTGGCAGCGCACCAGGAATTATAGCAGCCCTGTAGCGCCCAGTAGGTCATGATAGTCGAGCTGAACTGACAACGATTTGTGTCAAACTGTACGCCGACACTGTTCAACTGAAGTCGGGTTTATATGAGATAAAAAGCTATACGTTTTTTTTAGCATATTTCTGGTTGAGCTTATGCTTCAATGTATGGCCTTAGTCTATAATTTCATCATATTTATATGAAAATAACAAAGCTGCATTTTGTTGTTTGCACTAATGACTGTAGAAGACCTATCTTTCAATTAAGATTTGACAATGAAGAAGTGTTTATGTTCCTTATGTAAGCCATACTTTTGTTAAGGCAAACATTTGTTAAAGGGACTGTTTGTAACTTTCAGAAATTGCTTGTTAACAGCGACACCTGTGGCCGTTACGTCAATGAAAGTCAGCGTCGGGTCTGCGCTTGCTCGCTCTACATAGACATGAACGAGCATCGCTCAAAACAGTGAGGCGACACACGTCAGCTAAAACAACAATATCACTCTATATTTCACCTGCTGGGCAGTAATGTTAGCTGACCAGACGAAGGTCTCTCCATGAACATGATTTAGATCTGATCCTAGTGTTGGCTTTTCCTTATTTAGCCTCGCGACCAGGAACAGGGGAGACACCGGAGTTTTGGTCGGAGACGATAACGTTTCTCTCTGCGGAGCCCCGTCACTTCTCAAGACACGGGAAACCTCTGTTGGTCTGGAGGAGCTGCAGCAGTTATTTCTGCACAAACGTCCACTGTACATTCACTAGATATTCTCAGAGCTACTAACTCTTCTGCAGTGTGGCGTGTGCGCCCATGCACGTAAGAGTGTAGCGCGAGAACACGCGTGGTGTGTGAGTGAATGCAAGCCGGCAGAGGAGCAGAGACTCCGGCCCTGGAGACCAAAGCTACGGTCTCCCCTGTGTCTTCTGACCGTGGTCGGGGGGCTGGAGCAGGAAGAGTTGACACTGTTTTGCAAGACGGGCTTCACTAGATAGAACTTTGCGGTTTTGGTGCCTCCGTGTAGTTTGTGTTGGAGTCAGTCTGAACAGCGTAGCCACACGCGCATAGGACACCGACCAGGTAGATTTATATGTGTAAGAAGTTACAAACAGTCCCGTTAACTTATTTTTGCCAAATAAATGAAAAGCATGTTGAAATCAGAAATTGACCTCCTTGCTGTAACATAAATGTATTGAACTGAACCGAAAACCGTGATATGAACCGAACAGTGAATTTTGTGAACCGTTCCGTTCCCTAGTGAGCACCCTTCCTAATTTTCTGCATTGAGGTAACAAATAAACAAATAAAGAAAGAAAGAAATACACTTTTGACCCCTTTAACTCTCGTTCGGGGGGGGACTCCAAATCAAAATTTTGCATAGAGCACCAAAACGGTTGAGGTACATAGTTGAGGTACAGTATAAGGCTGTCTGGATAAGGAATACAGAACACCAGTAAAGGTACTGACACCCACATTCAGAACTTTTCAAGTGCTGGCACAGAATTAGAATTCGAACACAAATGAATTTCTAAGTTGCTGAATATACTTCTGTAAAGAAAAACTACAGTAGGTTCACTAGTTTGCAATCCTGAGATAAATCACTATGTTCCTCATTGTGAAATATGATTTTTTGCTTTCTACTGTATGTAACATAGTTTCAGTAAGTGCAGCAAAGATCTACTGTAGTTACACATTTCTCCAGTAAAAGAGGCACCAACTGTCCAAATCGCTCCTCAACAATATGAACAAAGGCAGTTGTGACAGACAGAAACATCACCTGTGTGATGCCATTTTCATAGCTACGGCGCGGTGGTTCTAGTCAGAAACATTTTGAACAGACAGCCCTAAGCCAGATTTGACATGTTTGTTTTGATGCCAGCCGCGGCCTCAGGCATTATGTTTCTGCTGTCCGTCAGACCCATTCTCCTTAACGCAATATCTCAGGAACGCCTGGAGGGAGTTTCTTCAAATTTGGTACAAATGTCCACTTGGACTCAAGGATGAACTGATTAGATTTTAGTGATCAAAGGTCACCGTGTCCTCAAGTCCGTTCCATTCCTGTGAACACATTGGGTATATCCCAAGTCTCTTATTTGTTGTTTCCTCGCTCCCAAAGCTCTTATTTCTGCACGGAGGATCGAGGATCAAGGATCGAGGAGGGATATCTGAGGACATGGAGCGAGGATACACGAGAGCAGCCTTCACGGAAGTCTTTTACCGACCGACACGCCCCCTTATTGGATATCAGTTACTGATTGGACGCTGCTGCCGACCGGACTGATCTGATAACTTTACCTCTCAACATCACTTGAGTTTCATACAGGAGTGAAGACAGATCACAGAGTAAACGTTTTATAGTTTAGTTGTCTTCTGATTCACCATCTAGTTAAAATCTGTGTTAACTGTAGGTGTTCCAACAGCAGAAGGACCTGCAGTATCTCTCCTTCACACACCACGACTGCAGCAGCCTGTCACTGAAAGGGGTTTATAGCACCTGACAAACGGGTCTAAAACATCTTTCTTCATTTATTAGAAAGACTTTTCTTTTCATGATCTGTTATTTCCCCCGTTAACTTTTATTAAGGATAAAATTAAAGACAGAGAGAGAAGGAGAGTCTGTCTGTCAGGACTCAGTCCACAGTAGAAATACAGACTGCAGCTGTTATTCATGTACAGGTGTTTGTTAAACAGGTAACAGGCTACAGAGAGGAAACACTGCTGCTCTGGCAGTGAGAATCGTCTTTATTAGTATTATTAGTACAGTTCAGACATAAACTCCATCTAAAGTCTCTATTCTTGTGATATCTCAGGAACACCTTGAGAAAATGTATCAGTCACTGTAACCTCACAAAACACGTTTTTGGCCATAACTCAAGAATTAATATGCTAAATACGACAATTTCACACAAATGATGAAGTGATGACATTTTGGACAGATGGATGTAAACTGCAACTTGACTTGTTGGCGGAGTCATACAACCATGAGGTGGTAATTCTAGTTGATGTATTGAACAATAATCAATGACTCGGTTTGTCATGATTCATGCAACAACTCATGATAATTCAACAATTAAAGCATTAATAAATGCTTATTTGTATACCAGTATTGTAAAGTGTTACTGAAGCATAACATGTCACTAAAATGTAGTCATTTCTGTGGAAGCATGAATCATGTTCCACTTGAATAGTTTGTATTAACCACTAGACGTCTATTCATCTTAAACAGTCAGTCAAATACTGATACATTTTTAAACCAAATCTATAAAGTGCTTCCTTAAATTTGGTATTAGGTAATATTTTTGTACTGTACTGTTCTTCAATACAGGACTGAAAAAAGCCTTTCGGATACGCAGTGAAAGGATTTTGTATTTGAATCTGAATGAATGAGTTGAACCTTCACTTGACATGCAGGCTGTCAGGATTCTATAATAACTGTGACAAACGACAACAACCTATCATGCTTGACTTTGTTCCTGTGAAAGAGTACAGACGGCAACAGAAGTGTGATAAGCATCAGTGAGAGCTGTTGGGGGATGGCATTATGCCTTTATGTTTTCCTTTGACACTGGAAAGGCTCATTGTGGACATAAATACACACCACTGCTTTTAAATGGGTTAATTAAGACTGTATCATTGGCAGCAGATGATAGCATGAAAGCAGCCATCAGTCTAATTAAAGTGCTTAAAGCCTTGCATTTGCCAGCCTAATCACACTACCATTATTGGTTTCTGCAGCATTTCTGCTGAGCACTCCAGTGTTTGTGCTGTTGATGTTTAAATCTGCATCCTCCTGTTCTTATTACTGTTTTGGGAATGTATTATTTTAGCTCGGGTATACATAGCTGTCAGTTTTATAACCCAATTCAGCATGAGAAACTGAAAATAATTGCGGACCATAATATAGTCATAAACCTCATCCAAGCTGATAGATTGTGCTGGTTTGGGAGTTGTTCTACAAAATCCTCCTTCTCACAGAAATTCACATTTTTCTTGACTGCTTTTAAGTGACACAACAACGGTTCCATTCAGGAACCAAAACGTTTACTACCAAGCTAAATATGTTTCTGTGGTTGACCGTTTTGAGTTTTGAAGGCTTTTGAGTTCTACTGTGCTATATTTAAAAAGAAAAGTCTCATATATGGTAGTTTGTGGTGAATATATACAAAAATATCAATATACCATTCAAGTTGGCACCATTAGTGTGTGTCGCTTTGTGTTTGTTTGTTTTTAATTTATTTTTCCTTTTCTTTCTCATTTATTTGGGAAGGTGGTCTTTGGATTTTTTTTACAATCAGAAGTGGGTCTTAAACCAGCAGTAGGCAGAATATTTTTGGCATCATTGGGCAAAGATTCCATAATAACCTTTCAGCATATTGTAATTCAAGTGTTCTGAGAGAAAACTAGACTTCTGCTCCTCCTCATGGCTCTGTTTTCAGGCTTTAGATAATCTAGCCCGTGACGGGAGACTTTGACCAATCACAGGTCATTTCAGAGAGAGAGAGAGAGCGTTCCTATTGGCTGTTCATTCAACAGAGGCAGCTGTCAATCACTCGTGAACTCCGATCAAATGGTCAAACTAGGCAGCGCTGATCAAATATGAATCACTACTCTGTTACTGTAATGCCTATTTCTCTCCTCAGATGTTTTCAGAAACATCTTGTAGTGTACTGTAAAACAGTTTTTAGCTGTAAAATCAGAAAGTTAGCTCCAGCTGGTGGGCGGCTGCCGGGTCACAAACTTTCTCGTTTTACAGCTAAAGAGTACACTACAAGATGATTCTGAACACATTTGAGGGGAGAAATAGGCATTACAGTAACATAATATTGATTCATATTTGATCAGCACTGCCTAGTTTGACAGTTTGATCGGAGATTGCGAGTGATTGACAGCTGCACAGAGACGGCAAGGCTCCAGCTCGGCTCTGATTGGTTGCAATGCTTTAAATTGTAAACATTAGGTCAACTTTGTGTTACGTTATCTTGGATAACAAATCATCTACAGTGTTAATATTACAGTTGTCATTGACTCTTAGGGTCTAAATGTGGCTATTGTAATCATGTAGGACCAACACGTTCTTATCCCAACTCATCACATCACTTTTTGGTTGCAGTAAACACGTGCTTAATATTATGAATTAAACAAAAACCCTTGCTTAGGTTTAGGTGACAAAACCACTTACTTAGATTTAGGAAAAAACAACATGCCTGGGCTTAAAATTACTACGTTTTTACAGTGAAAATGTGACTTGACGTGAACAGGGGACAGGAACCAACAGCTGATTGTAACGTGAAAGTGAAACGTAACGCACGGGACACGAACAGCGGTATGGATGAAAGCCCTGTTTGTTGGGCGGTATACAGTAGAACGCCGATGGCAGTGACAAAGCGTTGGTATATGATGCCCTTGGAATGAGAATGGGCTGGGAGGACGGCAGTCATAGTCATGTTCCTGCAGCACTGCCGCATCTCAAACACACCATCTCAACATCCGCCGTTTCCTCCATATCCCAACCACTTCTTTTTGCCATTTTTGTCTAGAGAGGTTTATTTCCTCCCCCAGTTATTCCAAAGAAATCAAGACTTCATCCTCAAACTGCAAGGCACTCACTCACTGACTCGACGGTATCGTCAGTCACGTGACTAGTATTGTCAGCTCCGTGAGTCCCATGAGTCCTGTGAGTTGCTAGTCAGTGAAGTTAACGTCAACCACGACCGTTTCCTAAACCTAACTTTCTGTGACAACGGAAGTTTATTTTGAAAGGACACTATGCACGTAACAAGCCTATATTGACACGCCACCCTAAAGCCGTCCAATAGTAACGCAAGAGGGGTAACCCGTGCGTCGGTCTTTGATGCCTCAGGGCACTGACCAAGCGGCGGTATTTGACGAGTTGGGTGTGAGAATGTGTTGACTGTGTAAATCTGGCGATTCTTTCTTTCTTGTAGTTATTCTCGTCTCCAGTTTATTCACGGTATATCAAATAAAGAGTAACTAATATTCACTTTCAAAGGGACACAGCTACCTCTCTGTGGATAACCTCCTCTGCTCACCTTTGCCTGTGGAGAGCTTAACATGTCTTCTTCTCCTTAAGTAATGCACACTGCTTCTGGTAAACACTGCCTCTGGGAGAGGATGAGATGAAACTCAGATAGGTAAAAGTCAAAGAGAAGTGGAATGAATTAGTTGAGATTTGACATTAATATCACTTTCATTTGCAGACATCTGAGGAGTGTTTAAACAGGGTGTGAGCAGAATCGCAAGTAACATCTTGAACATTTAGTTTCCAGTCTGACAGGCCTTGAGCCGAAAAAGAACTTGCATCCAGCAAATGTCAAAGGTTGACAGCATCTTCCTCAGCGTTTGACAGGAGGTTATTTCACAAACGCCCCAAATCCTCGCCAAAAAAAATTGTGATCTCTCTTCCAGCTCTCCTGGTGGGTAAAAAGGCTTCTGGCATTCCACATTCTCTGTGAGAAATTTTGAATAATAGCAACACCCTCCACCATCCTGTGGCCATCTGTTCACAGAGCCAAAGAAACAGGTTTCTCTCTGTCCAGGGGGTAAATGCCATTCAATATCAGTTATGATCAAAGAGTGGCAGACTGATTCTGGGCCTCCTGGGTGACCATGTGCTGGTAATTACATGGAAACTCTGGCCTAGGGGCTTTGAGCTGAGACAACAACCATAGGATCGAGGGTCTATGAGGATCAGAGAGCAAAAACAGGCACATAATATCCTCTAAAATGAGATTTGTCTTCCCAAATCTCATGTTGTTATGAAAAGCCTCACGTCCATGTGAAGTTACTCAAAATATTGTACGTGCCACTACTAAAGAATTGTGATTTCTCTTTTAGAAAATGTCCTAATGTTTGCCACAATTTCTATTGTTGCACTAACAAATATAAGGATGTGACTTTTTTACCGTTTTGCTAACAATTTTGAGTGGTGAATTCCTGCACGGCTAATTGGCGCCGTTGGTTTGGTGAGAATGCAAACAGCCACATGTCTCCTCTGATACACATGGAGACACCAGCTGCTTCTTTTGACCTGCTGGCAAGGAGCTTCACAACGAAGGTAAAACATATGCGGAGGTCCGTGTCCCTCAGATCTCACAACCCTCTGCACTGGCATTGCAACCAACCGAGTCATGTATGAATCCCTCACTGGCTTCCCACCGATGAACACACTCTGGGATTTTGGCTTGCATTTTACTTTAATTGCAATGTCTATTTCTTTTTTTAAAAAAAGGTACATAAGTGTATTTGTAACTCTTGAATTTGTGATCAACTGGTAGAGGCTTAAAGCCCTTTTCATCTGGACTATGTTTCTCTTTGCAATACCCTCTAGAACACTGAGGTTCACCAGATACAGTGCTACAGGAATGAATCCTAAAACCCGGAAATTAGTTAGATGAGTTTTAGCATTTGGAGGCCGAGTCAACACCTCCAACTCGTTGCCATCCACATGATGTAAAAGAAAACGTGATTCATCAGACCGGGCCACCTTCTTCCATTGCTCCGTGGTCCAGTTCTGATGCTCACGTGCCCATTGTAAGCGCTTTTTGCGGTGGACACGGGTCAGCATGGGCACCCTGACCGTCCTGCGGCTACGCAGCCCCATACGCAACAAACTGCTCCTCACTGTGTGTTCTGACAACTTTCTATCAGAACCAGCATGAACTTTTTCATTAGTTTGAGCTCCAGTAGCTCTTCTATTGGATCAGACAACATGCATCAACGAGCCTCGGGTCTGACCCTGTCGCTGGTTCACCGGTTCTCCTTCCTTGGACCACTTTTGGTAGGTCCTGACCACTGCAGACCGGGAACATCCCACAAGAGCTGCAGTTCTGGAGATGTTCTGACCCAGTCGTCTAGCCAGCACTATCTGGCCCTCGTCAAAGTCGCTCACATCCTTACACTGGCCCATTTTTTCTGCTTCCAACACAAAGTTCAAAGTTCAAAATGTTCACTTGCTGTCTAAGAAGAAGAAGAAGAAGAAGAAGAAGAAGGAGAAAGGCACTTTATTAATCCCTGAGGGGAAATTCAATTTTTTTCACTCTGTACAGGACACACACACATGCACAAACAGGACCTATATACATGCGTTAATGAGAGAGATGTCAGAGCAAGGGGGCTGCCCCTGACAGGCACCCCAAGCAGTTGGGGGTTTGGTTCCTTGCTCAAGGGCACCTTGGCAGTGCCCAAGAGGTGAACTGGCATCTCTCCAGCGACCAATTTACCGCATACTTGGTCCATGCGGGGACTTGAACCGGCAACCCTCCGGTTCCGTAGCCAAGCCCTATGGACTGAGCTACTGCCGCTCCCAAAAAATCGTCACGAACAGGATTCGAACCTGTGCGGGGAAACCCCATTGGATTTCGAGTCCAACGCCTTAACCTCTCGGCCACCGTGACTGCTTAATATATCCCCCCCACTGCCCGATGCGATGGTAACCAGATAATCAATGCTATTCACTTCACCTGTCAGTGGTCATAATGTTATGGCTGATCAGTGTTTATATTATACAGTATATATACACTGTTTATATATAATATTAATTTATACACCTATTTTTTCACTACTTGTGTACATAACTAACATACTAACAACAACATAACATAACTGTACATAGTCCTGCCTATGCTTTTCCTCTATTTGTCCGGCTTCGTTGTCCTCGTATCAAGCTGTTATATCTATTTCTGTGTAAGCACATTGCGAGAGATGCAAAAAAAATAAAACGGAGTCAAATGCCTCGTATGTGCACGCGTACTTGGCCAATAAAGATGATTGAAAATATAAAAATGATTCTGATAAGGTTCTGTTTAATGTGTTTCAGGACGTGGACCAGCAGCACCTTATGGTGAAGCTGGCATCGCAAATTGATGAGTGGGGACAAATCTATCTGGCTCTGAGCAAGCTTGCTGCCATTGACTTACCAATCTCAAGTGTGAAGTGTGAGCGGGCTTTCACCATGAACTGGGTAATCTGTATTCAGATTCATTATTTGACTTCTCTCAAATTTCGACCCCACTGACCCCGAACCTATTAATTGTCAAGTGATTGTTACTGCATTTACAGCTGAAGACTGGCCTGAGGAACAGGCTGGAGGGTGACCATCTGGCTGCCTGTGTGCATCTCAGCATTAACAGGCCCCCTGCCTGCAACTTTCCTCCTTATTGCAGAGCTTTAGAGGTAGCCCAGGATAAAATGCTCCCAGGCAGAATGTGACTTAGGCCACTGAGGCTTCTTGTTTATCGACACTGACCTCTTTATCTTGCATGACTTTGATTTAACATGATTTGATTCAACGTTATTTGTATTGTGTTACATGTTCAATAAAAGTGTAATTTTAAGGGCTGTTAATCGATTAAAATATTTAAGTGTGGTTAATCGCATAATTGTCCATAGTTAAGTATAACGTATTTTGAACAGATAATTTTTTTTTTATTAATTTGCGATTAATCGTGATTAAAGGAAGATTTATCAATAATTTAATATACTTATTAAGATGGGTGTGGGCAAATATGCTGCTTTATGCAAATGTGCATTTATATTTATTATTGGAAATCAATTGACAACACAAAACAAGCTGTGCTCTACCTACAGGTTGTATGTTTACCTTTGGCGACTACCTGACCCGCTCTCCCCCGATCTACGTGCTGCTGTCGCTGCGATCGTTTTGGAACTCTCTACGGAGTTGCTGGAGGTCCGGCCGATGGAGGCGCTGCATCTGAGCTGGTGGGCAACTTTTATTTGCGACGGGAGTTTATGACCTTCAGCTAAATGGACAACTCACGACAAACTTCACCACAAGTCGTTTATATAATGTACTTGATCGTATAACGAAAAATGTTCTCTCCTGTGCTCTACTAGTGCTCGATTCTGTTGTTTCACATGGCTTCTCCAGTGTGTTCTCTCACCATAGGCCTAATCCCTCTCCCAATGACCAACAGACATGGAATTCGCTTTCTTCACATTAATGCAATAAGTCTATTGCCCAAAGTGGACCTACTGAATACCTGGTTTATGACTGCTAACCCGGGAATTGTTGTGATCTCTGAGACATGGCTTCAACCCTCTGTCTCTGATGAGATTATACATGTTGGTGGTTACAATGTTTTTAAAACAGATCGTAAAGGAAGGGCGGGTGGTGTTGCTATTTATGTTTCAAATAAATTTCATGTGTTTTGTCTTGGGATTTACTTTCCCAGTCAATCCCAAGACAATTTGAATTTCTGGCCCTAAACATTACCATTGCAAATGCCCCACTTACAAGTATTGGTTGCTATAGACCAACCTCTGCTATTGGTGAAACAGTGTTGAATTTAGCTGAGGTGTTGTCAAATTTTAGTAAATCTGAAACGATTGTAATTGGTGATTTGGATTGGGACTGGCTAAGTGACAAATCTCAGAGTTTCAAGCTGGCCTGTAACTCTTTAAATCTAGTACAATTTATTGATAGCCCTACCAGAATCAATCCACTTAAGCCAGACAGTGACACTTTGTTAGATTTGTCCATGCGGGGAATTGAACCGACAACCCTCCGGTTCCCAAGCCAAGTCCTTATGGCCTGATCTACTGCCGACAAAAAGTCGTCACGAACAGGATTCGAACCTGTGCGGGGAAACCCCATTGGATTTCGAGTCCAACGCCTTAACCTCTCGGCCACCGTGACTTCATAAAATATGTAAGCACATTGCGAGAGATGCAAAAAAACAAACAAACATAAAAGGTGATTCTGATAAGGTTCTGTTTAATGTGTTTCAGGACGTGGACTTATGGTGAAGCTGGCATCACAAATTGATGAATGGGGACAAATCTATCTGGCTCTGAGCAATAATGACTGTTATACTAACTCCAAATTCTGGCAGATAATCAAAGTATTACAGAACAAAAAAGTATCACATTGTCCCCAGGAATTGAAAATTGGATATACCTCTGTCACAGACAAACGTGATATGCTGAATGCCTTTAACAGTCTTTTTGAGAAGGCAGGTCGTATTTTTGATCAGATGTCTCCCTCAACCCCAGCTGTATCTTCAGAGTGTTTCACACCATCAGTTATGCCCTCTTCCTCTTCTCATTCATTTGATTCTAAAGCCTTCCAAGTGACGTTCTCAATGCATTAAATACAATCGACCCCAAAAAGGCACCCGGGCCCGATGGCCTGGACCCCTACCTGTTAAAGGCCGCTACATTGGTTATTGCAGAGCCCCTCACCCACATTTTAACATGTCTATTGGTGTTAATCAGGTTCCAGTTACTTGTAAGCAAGCTTATGTGTCACCCCTTTTTAAAGCTGGCAACCGATCTGACATGTTTCCATTATTTTTGAGAGGACAGAGAGATTAGAAATAGGCCTGTAGTTGTTCATTAGTCGCTACCCAACTGAAATCCCACATGGAATCATACAATATTTGAAACAACATGCAATCTGGGTACAGTTCGAGGCATAGTACAGTAACCGCCACTTTTAAGGTCATGGATGACATCTAAGAGGCTATGGACAACAAACTTACATGTGTGTCGCTGTTCATTGATCTTACTAAGGCTTTCTATACTGTGGACCACCCTTTACTCATTAACACCTTGCAGAATGCCAGCATTGGATGTAAAGCGCAAAAGAAGTTCCACAGTTATCTGACTAATCGTTCTCAGATTGTTAAACACAGCGACGTCTTGTCTGAGCCGGTCACTCTTGAGATGGATGTTCCGCAAGGATCTGTCTTGGGACCCTTGCTTTTTCTAGTTTATATTAATAACATCTGTGAGAAGCTCAGATTCTCCAAGTACATCTCTATGCAGATGACACAGTCATGAACTCCTGGGCCCCCACCGCAGAGACAGCATTTTCTAATCTGCAGACTGACTTTAACACCCTGCAACATGCTCTGTCGGATCTGAAATTGCTTTTAAACTCAACGAAAACTAAAACTATGATTTTCTCTCCTGGGTGAACAAAAGTTCCAAACCTTTCTATTAAAATCCGTGTAAAGCAAAAATAAATATGCATTCTGGGTTTGTCACACCACAGAAAAATGTGTTACTAACCACCCAGCCAAATTTGAATTATTAAAAAAATCACCAAGTATATAAAATTAGCTTTCAAAATTATGTAAAAATCAGCAGTATTCTCTGATCTGAGACGCTGGGGGCATGTCGCTGAAGGCGCTGAAACCTGAAACCTCCGTTAATACATCCATGGCTGAAACCACACCCACAAGAGGGGAAGGTGCAGGACAGGATTCCCTAAGTAGCGGCGAGCGAAGAGGGAAGAGCCCAGCGCCGAATCGCCGTCAGACGGGGGGATTGGGGAAATGGGGCCTGAGTCCTTCTGATTGAGGCTCAGCCTGTGGACGGCGTGAGGCCGGTAACGGCCCCCGTCGTGCAGTCCCCCGGGGATTCAACTCGGCAGGTTAGGGACGGCCACTCGGTGTGTGAGGATCCCCTCGCGGATCTCCTCTCCCCTCTCCACGGTGCTGGCTGGCTCGCATTTCATCCGAGGCGGTCGGTCGGCTTGGAAAGGCTCGCGGCTTCGCGGCCGCTATCTTTACTGCGCCCCCCGCCCGGACCTCGCCGCTGGGGCCATGGACAAAGTGCTTGCTTTTGTGGTCCAGGTAGTCTCAAAGACATTCGTGGCCCTGGTACTCCATACTGACTATTAATTTGTATTTTAAAAATAATAAATATACATAGGACATGCGATGGATTACAATCATGAAAATACAATAAAAAACAAAATCAGTGATGAAAATGTAGGACTTGAACCCACAATCGTGCCAACATGAGACGCCCACTCTACCAACTGAGCTAGCCAACATAATTTCAGATTGGTGGAGTTATGTTAAGGATGGCTCCAGTGCATCATCGAGCCATGATTTCAGCCCCGCCTAAAAAATCCTGAACACAAAACTGGCCAAAAACAGTTTAACAGTCTAACTCCACAATCCAGTACTACAACGTTCACAGTCTTTGCACATGTTTTCAGTCATTATTTTCCAAAATTAATAATGTGGTTAGAAACAAAACTCAGAATTTCCTTTACACGGCCTTTAAAACTCTTGTTGGTGTCTCTATTCAGTCTGTTAACAATTACAAATACTTGGGAATTTATATTGGACAAAAGTCTTAATTTGAAACACTATAACACTATAAGGGAAGGTATAGGCATAGCTAACACCCCAAACACTATAAGGGCAGGTATTAGTATAGCTAACACCCCAAACACTATAACAGCCCGGACACATCAGGAACGTCAGGAGTGCGTGGCGGCTGCGTGGCGTGTTGTTTTTTATTTCGGCGTCCGTGTTAACAGGTTAGAGCAGCCACACTGCCCGTCTCACGCGCGTTTCATCTAGAGAATAGAGGTCTCGCCTATTTTTGATGCGTGCCGCGCGCGTCTTACAGCAACAACAGACAGTGAAAGTGATCTATTGACTGTAAATTATTATCATAACCGCTACATTACTACAGTTTTGATGTCTAAACATCTGTAGAATATGTACAGACAGTGAAGGTGATCTATTGAAATATGAGCAGTGCTGTGGGACTTGCAGTGACTTAGAGAGCTCCATGAATTCATAAAGTATGGGGTTTAAATCAACACCTCCTGCTTTCATTTCGAAATAAAAGCCCTCAAGCGTTTTTTCTGTGGGCAGAATTCCTTAATTTGTTAACACAAGGCTTTTATTCTGAAATATGTGCCGGACAGTGTTCTAGAACATGAATGAATATAGTACGGAGTTTTAATTGTGGATTATTACTATTATTTACAAATTACCACTCGTTTCTTAACCTTTCTCAGTCTAAAATAAATATAAATGATATTTATAATGAAATGAAATGACCATTAAAAGGCAAACTCTATGTAGAAAGAAAGGGCTGACAGCAGCAGCTGCAGCAGCAGAAACGCAGCTGAAATGCAGCTGGTGTGAACACCCGACGCGTCCATCACGCAGCCACCACGCAACGCAGCCGCCACGCACTCCTGACGTTCCTGGTGTGTCCGGGCGCTAAAGGCAGGTATTAGTATAGGTAACGCCCCAAACACTATAAGGGAAGGTATAAGCATAGCGAACACCCCAAACACTGAATAGGGACAGTTATTAACATAAGTAACGCCCCCAAGCACTATAAAGACATGTATTAGAATAGGTAACGCCTCCAAACATTATAAGGGCAGGTATTAGAATAGGTGGATGGTTTTTCAGTTGTAGCCCTGGCAATTTAAAATGTCACATACAAAAACTAGATGTTGCTTGCAACCCCAAAAGGTGTCGATATCAAAGGAGTCAGGGCTTTGATTGGTTTCCACATTTATAATTTTGCATTGGCCATTTTTTTGTTTGATGTGCCCTCTGAGCAAATCAGTAGAGGGGCATTGAATCAGTCTTTCTCTTTCCTTTCTTTTTTTGCCAGCATGGCTCTAGGAATTAGTTATTCATTACGCACAATTAGGTTATTACCACACACCTGCAAAACTAATGACTAAGTCCCCCTCAGCCTCAGCTCTACTTAGTTTTTGGTGTTAATTGGCAAAATTTTAGCATGCTAACACGCTAATGAAAGCTGTGGAACATTTTAATCATTATACCTGCTAAATATCAGCATGCTAGCATTGTCATAGTGTCATGCTGACATAGCATTAGCATTTAGCACAAAGTACCACTGTGCCTAACTACAGCCTCACAGAGCTGCTAGCATGGCTGTAGACCCATAGTCTTGTTACTATGTGAGCCTGGCAACATTTTGTAGCACTTACGCCTAGTTCACACTACAAGACTTTAGCCCTGATTTTCCACTCCCCGACAGTTTTTGGAGCTCCCAGACAAATGCCCTATCTAGCATATCTAAATATGTGGACCTGTCGAGGACTCCGGCCACGAGCTACAGCCAATGAGAGAGCAAGACACGGGTTGATGGGAAACCTGGGGGAGGATGTGTTGCCTGTACCAATAGGAACTTACTGGATGTGATGCACTTGCTACAAAGTTGTTTTTGCACCTAGAAGAATAAATAGTAAAAAAAGAGTGTGGAAACTGATGGAAAGAGTCTATTTTGTGAAAACGTGCCAACAACAACATCAGCAATGTGTCTGGCATATGGTATCACATCATTTACTGTGTGTTTCTCGCGAGTGTTTCTGTGGGAAAACGTAGTTTGGAGACCTCATCAGGGATTCCTCCTGGTGAAAGATCTTGTAGTGTGTGACCCCCTGTCACCGGTCAGTGAGGTAGCGTGAAAACCACAAAGACTTAAAGACTCCCGATTACAAGACAGCAAGTTGTGTAGTGTGAACTGTACGACTTTGAAAGTCATGTAGTGTGAACTTTGCTTAATGCAGTCATGTTTTTAGCCCATTCCAACATGTCATGCAGTACCTATGGAAGTTAATTTAAAACTCACATTAAATGGCACACTTTGTTCTATTGTTGTGGTTACAGTTTGCTATTTTTCTGTGATATTTTCCCAAAGTAATTAACCTCAAATTACCATGCATAAGCACCCCCGAATCTTCCAAATTAATCATAGTAATCAGATTCTCGTCTTTTGTGATGAAGGTTTTTGTTTTACTCTTTGTGCCCTTAACCTATAATGTAATTAATTTGCCATAATTTGTCTTTGTGAAATTGCCTCCGACATGCCCTATTTCACTTGCAAATAATTGTCTGGGTGTCAGACTCTGTTTGTGGTTTTCAACAGAGAACCTACAGTCCTTTCTACTCTCCCTCTTTGTGTGCTTATGACTATGAGCTCCACTTTATTTCAACTTTAGATCGACTTTAGATGGTGTCTGCAACTTGCTTTGAGGTATGCACCAAACTAAAATCCCCAGACCAGGCTGTGGGTTTCAGCACGGAACAAAACAAGTATGCCCAACTGAAGTGTTAACAATGGCCCGACCTGTTTCAGGCCTGAGTTGGCAAATGGGCTCAAACTAATGAGAGGCCAAGTCATTATGGTGGCTTCTGCCAGAATACTGTTAATGAGAGTTTTGAGGAATGCTATTTCTTGGTAGAGCAATGAAGGCCAGATGCAGCAAAGAGTAAAGTCAGGTTGAAAAGGAGAAAGAGGCAGATGTCGAGAATAGTAATATTCTTCGGTATTTAACCACCAGAAAAAAAAATGGATGTGGCTTCCCCTGGACAGGTTTTGTTATTCTGATATTAGTGCATCACCCCAGGGCAGGCCACGTCCTACCTGTCAGTCTGCTGGACGTGTTTTGATAATGGAATCCACCCCGAGTAAAAATAACACAACTGAACGTGCCTGACACAGAGGTCAAAAATATAATGTATTTCGGAAAAAAAAGAATGGCCAGCTAATGTTCCCACCGAAAGGGGCATTTGTAATGATGTGGACAGAGCGCCTCGGGAGATGATAGATAGTGCTTTACTGAGCCATATGCTGTTTAATGTCAGTATAAAATGCAATCTCAGTTAACCACTTTAATAAACGTATTAATGAAGTTAGAAATGAATTAAGTGGAACATGATGTGTTGTGTTTGTATATTTACCCATAGTGTTAATAGTTAAAGTGCTTTCCTGTGTTATTTGCAGCCTATAGTAGGGTATCATTCAGGTTTTAGGAGCTGTGTCCCAGTCAGGATGCTCCTACATATTATGCAACAGGATAAAGAGGTACATTCTGAATTTTGACAGTGAATTAAAGCTACTATGAGATATTTGGTTTGTGGCTCCTCCCCCAATAAAATTTGAAGGTTTTTGACTTAAAACTGCAATTTTACATAATTTTACCATTCCACCCTCTTTTTTAGACTAGTAGGTGTGGGGGGGGACACAATGCAAACAAAATTAAAATTGAAAGTTTTACATTTTTTTTTCAATTTCCTGACCAGGTAAAAAGAAAACAAAATTGCATGATGAATGTCACTTCTATTCAGACTTTTCGATTTGATTTTGTTGTTGTGAAATCCCCGAACTCCAATGCTTTATGGGCTCAAACACGGACTTTAACACCACCTGAGCTAAGGATGCATCCAGCATTTACGCTTTCCCAAAACACCTTTAACCACTTCCCATCTGCTCATTTCTGAGCAACAAAATAACAGCGGAGGTATTCATCTTCTAATAAGATAATGCACTCTCCAAAAAGTGTCTCTCTCGTCCACCATTGAATTAATTTGCCGGTATCTCAAGACTGAAGGACCATTTAACAAATCCTCTTTTGATTCTAAGTGGCTCCTTAATGCATTGGTCCCTTCTTGGTGTAGCCATTTTCAATTAATCCTTCTGCATTATGCATGATTACATTAAACAATCCAATAAATTGATATGGAGTCTCTGGCTACGGAAGGACTCTGTTAATGGATATAAAATGGAGTTACACCACTCCGGCATGATTCATTATTTCCCTTATTGTTCCAAAAGGTAACATGCTAGGTCTGGGTGACACTTTTATTTTAGTTGGCCTTTTCACTACACATCTTCTCCTTTATGTTTGTGTCCATTATGACTCAATAGTTGAACGATATTACAGCATGCCTAAAAGCTGGATGAATTCTATTAACACCCAGTCGAGCAGTAGTTGTCCCAGAGTATGGACTTGCATTTAGGAAAATTAAACAGTAAGGTTGCTGATACTACTGTGTTAGTTCAATTTTTTCATATTTATCAAGATGTATCAACAATGCTAATTCATCCACTCCAAATCTTCTGCCCATTATCACATCACAGTTACTAGGGCACAGCCAGGAAGCTGTATAAAGAATGGGAGGATTGCTCAGTGGGGGTCTGCCCGCTCAACGTTGGCACACAGTTTTCCAACAGGAAAAACCTGCAAATCAAATTCATTTCAGTTTGAAAGAATACTTTAACAAAAGACGTTTTGCAAATTACCTTTATTTTAGGGCTGTCAATCGATTAAAACTTGCCCCAAACTGCATGTGATTATCATAAAGTGGGCATGTCTGTAAAGGGGAGACTCGTGGGTACCCATAGAACCCATTTCAGGTCAGGGGACCCTTTTCAAAATGGCCATGCCTGTTTTTCATCAATTTAGCGCAAGTTTGGAGTGTTATTTGACCTCCTTCGCAACAAGCTAGTATGACATGGTTGGTACCGATGGATTCCTTCGGTTTTCTAATTTATCTTTTTCAGTTTATCTAATTTATCTTCACTCTAGCTTTCAAACTGAGCCCATTTTCAGTCAAGGGATCCCTTTGAATATAGCCATGCCAGGTTTTCTAGTTTCATATGATGGCAGTATCTTCTATCTTCTTTTCAAACTGAGCCTGCTACAGCATAAAAATCGCAAGTTGCGTTAATGCGTTAAATAAATTAGTGGCGTTAAAACGAATTACTGTTATCATTTACCTAGCTAGTGTTGGTGAGGATTATTGTGCGAGACAAGAGATGTAGTTCACTGAGCGGCTTCACCCTTAATGATACTATGACAACCTAAGACTTTCTTGACTTGCAAAATTATCTTTTAAATTGACAATCATCATGTGTGTGATTCATGGCGCAATTCAAACAGGATCTAAAAACATATTTGTCTCTCGCCATTGACTACCGTACATATTGTTTTTTAGAAAGAAGGTCCAATGGGGGACAACGAAAGGGAAAGGATTTCACAAAGTACTGCTAGACTTAGTTTCCTTTTAGCCATGGTTGTGGAGATTTTCCTGTGTTGGCTGTGGATGAGGAGGAAGCATGGAACTTCAGAAACAAAAAGTAGCTAATCCTAAATGGGTAGCCTTGTGGTTGCTTTAGCATAATCTGAAATGAATGTCACAGAAATTCAATGTGCAATATCCTGGCAATTCTGCCTGTATTTCATTGTGTGTATTACTTACTTTCTATGTCCAATAGGGAAATCTCATATTAGACATATTTTCCTGTAAAATTATGATCACGATGTCAACAGAAAGATGCAGAGAAGGATAATAAAATACAGAGAGTGCACAACTGTGCGGACACTTGACTACCACAAAGTGTCTCCTCCAGGCTGTCATCATGAGCACTCCTGCTGTCTCTCCTCTCATTATACTCCCCCTGTCTCTGTGTCTTCACCCTCTCCCTCCCTCTCCTACCACTCTCCTCATCTACAATTGTCAACTTCTTCCATTGGTGCACATGGGCTATTAGGGCCTCATAACTGTCAAGAAACCTGTGGCTTGCCTGGAGCCTTATACACTGCTGTACCCCTCATGGTGAATCTAACTCAGTTCCTGCTGCTTTGAAGATATAGTGAGGCATAAATATTGGGGAAAAGTCAGTCAGATGATGCATAAATAGAAAGATATAATGCAAGGGAGACTCAGTAGAGATCGGAAAATGCATTTTGAAGACTTAAAAAATGCATGAAAAACAAAACACCACAATCATTTGATTTCATCTTAAAATAATGTCATTAGTATCAGGATTACACTGGCAACCAGCAGGAAATGTCCCAAAAAGCACGACTCAGACAGAGACGAACTGGCACAGACAAAGGGGAGCACACAGACAAAATACACAAGGAAGAAGGGTAATTGGGGACCGGTGAAACTTTCCATTTTGGACTGAAAGCAACTACCAGATGCCAGTAAAACGCTCCGCCTACAAAGTGCCCGCCTACAAAGTGCCGTACAAATGTAAAACAAAATAATTTCTATTCTATTGTCATATTCTGCCAAAATGCCCTGTGTTGAACAAGAAAATATTATAAATACCATCAGCGTTTTCAGTCCAAAATGGCGGCAGCAGCTGTTGAAACACCAGAGTTTTGTCTCTTTGCTCCTATACTCTTTGGGTGAGTATACCAAAATAAACAGGAAATAATAACTGGAAACAAGGAAAACATAAGTTAATGATGGGCCCGGGATGTAGCAATTAGTTATTAAGTGTCTGGATGCATCAAGTGCACCACGATTAGTTGATGATATGAGGACATATTACCCAGGACTGATGAATGGTGGACACTGTACAGTCTAAATACATATTATCTTCAATCTGAATAAACAATAAGTTAAAGTTATAATATGTAACAGTTGGTGGTTGCTGATTGTAGACACATGGCATTCAAAGCTGGTCCTCCTCCATGGCTCAACGAGGGAGCAAGAGTGAATGAAGAGAGGGAGCGGCATTAGCGAGAACATAGCAGTCAATCAGAGAAATAGAACGTAAAGCCCAGAAGGAAAATAAGAAGAACATAGAAAATCCAGGCAGAGGGCTGCAGGGTCTCTGTAGATACAGACACCACCACATACTGCTAATGTGTCAGAAGTGATTATTGAGAGGGATTATTTTTGTACCAGTCTATATATAAGTTTAAAGTTGCTGCATTTCGAAGTATAACATAGCATAAAGTACTATACATTTCAATATACTGTAAATGTTTTGTTTCTTATACATTACATTTTGTGGCTGAAAAAAACAATAAATAGAATATGATGGCGGCGCGCAAAGATGCAGCGGCCCTTGGGGATCAACAAGTGCAATTGTATGTCCTACTGTCTGTCCTAGTTGTCCAACAAGTATAACATACAGTCAGAATATGTTACTGAACATTAGGACAAACTACGCCGGAAAAACTGACGAGTTCTGGTTTGATATAGACCAATTACGCCGCCACGGACTGCTATCGGCTACCAAGCCGACTGTCACCCGAGTGAGGAGGGTGCGCAAGCGGTGTGAGAGGAAACAACGGAGGGGGAAGAGGGCCGGAATTCACGCCAGGCTAAGAGCTAACCCCACCAGACCAGCTTTACCGTCACTTCTGCTCTCAAATGTCCGCTCCCTGGACAACAAGCTGGACGAGCTGCGGCTGCTGAGAGATGCAAGCAAGGAGATGAGAGACTGTTGTGCGTTTGTATTCACGGAATCTTGGCTCCATGATAACATCCCGGATACAGCAATACAGCTAGAGGGAATGACTGCTCTTACCAGAGCTAGCTGCTTCTCTGTCCACACGAAACGCAAAGGAGGGGGGGCTGTGTATCTACATCAACCAAGCCTGGTGTGTGAATGCTACAGTAGCGTCTAAACACTGCTCGCCGCTGGTAGAATTCCTCATTGTGAAATGTAGGCCGTCCTATCTGCCTAGGGAATTCAACATTATTTTTGTAGTAGCTGTTTACAATGCTAATGCTAAAGCTAATGCTAAAGAAGCCCTGTGGGGCCTGCACGATGCTATCAGTGATCTACAGACCAAACATCCTGATAGCTTTGCAGTGATTGCCGGGGACTTTAATCACACCAACTTAAAGACTGTGTTCCCCACATTCCAGCAATATGTGGACTTTGAAACCAGAGGAGAGAACACATTAGACTTGGTTTATACCAGCACCCCACAGGCATACAAGGCAGCCCCCCGCCCCCACCTAGGACACTCGGACCACATATCTGTTATGTTAACACCAGCATACAGACCACTGCTTAAGCAAGTCAGAGCAGAGTAAAAGCAGACTAGGGCCTGGCCGGAAGGAGCAATCTCTGCATTGAAGGACTGTTTTCAGCACACTGGCTGAGATACATTCAGACAGCAGCCTCCCATGATGATCACAGACATTGAGGAGTACACTGATGCAGTGACAAGCTTCATGGCCAAATATACAGAGGATGTAACTGGGATCAAGACCTTCACCGCACATGGAAATCAAAAGCCATGGATGACAACAGGGGTCCGCTCGCTACTAAAGGCCCGTGATGCAGCCTACAGGTCGGGGGACAAGGCTGCCCTTGGCTCGGCTAGGACTGCACTCTCGTGGGCAATCAGGAAAGCGCAAAGTGACTACGCGGGGAAAATACATGGACGCCTCAGTGACACGGGGGATACCAGACGGATGTGGCAAGGAATCCAAGCAATAACAGATTACAAGATCAGGGCAGCGGGTCAACGACAGCGACGCCTCTCTTCCAGACGGGCTCAATGATTTCTTTGCACGCTTCGAAGCATCGAACACTACACCAAGGGGAAGAGTCGGTCCTCTCTCACCAACTGACCAGCAGGCTCTAATCATTGAGACAGCAGACATGCAAAGGATTCTAATCAGGGTCAATCCACATAAAGCAGCAGGTCCTGACAACATCCCAGGATGTGTGCTCAAGGAGTGTGCTGACGAGCTAGCGGATGTTCTAACAGACATCTTCAGCATCTTCCTCAGTCAGGCCATAGTACCCAGATGCTTCAAAACCACCACGATAATCCCTATAGCAAAGAAATCAGATATATCCTGTTTGAATGACTACCGCCCCGTCGCCCTGACCCCCTTAGTGACGAAGTGCTTTGAACGGCTTGTCAAGCGTCACATCACAGCCAGCCCCTCCACATTGCTGGATCCATTCCAGTTTGCCTACCGTCTCAACCGATCCACAGAGGACACAATATCAACCACACCGCATACAGTACCCACTCACCTGGAAAATAAAGACACCTACGCTAGAATCCTGTACACTGACTTCAGCTCAGCGTCCAACACCGTTATCCCACAGAAACTAGTGGAGAAACTCTCCCTGCTTGGCCTCGACACCGCCACCTGCCTCTGGATTCTGGATTTCCTGACGGAGAGACCGCAGTCAGTGCGTGTCGGAAAGAACACCTCAGACTCCATCACGCTGAGCACAGGAGCCCCTCAAGGCTGTGTGCTCAGCCCTTTGCTGTTCGCACTACTAACACACAACTGTGTAGCCAGATTCGAGGGGAACCAGATCATCAAATTCGATGATGACACCACAGTGGTGGGACTCATGAACGGAAATGATGAATCATCGTACAGAGAGGAGGTCAAACATCTAGAGGGCTGGTGTAGTGACAACAATCTGCTGCTCAATGTTGACAAAACCAAGGAGATGATTGTAGACTTCAGAAGGTCTCAGAGCCAGAGCACACTCCTCTCAGCAGCAGTGGGGCAACAGTGGAGAGAGTGGAGAACATCAAGTTCCTGGGAGTGCAGATCTCAGAGAAGCTCACCTGGTCGATGAACACCACTGGGATTGTCAAACGGGCCCAACAGAGACTGTACTTTCTCAGGAAACTTAAGAAAGCCTCAGTCCCCTCAAACATTCTCACCACATTCTACAGAGGCACGATTGGGAGTGTGCTGACATTGCATCACCACCTGGTACTCCAGCTGCAACACTGCCGATATGAAAGCCCTGCAGAGGGTGGTGAGGGGAGCTGAGAAGATCATCGGAGTCTCCCTCCCCCCTATACAAGATCTCTTCCAGAGCAGCTGCCTCAAAAAAGCACAGAACATTGTCAAGGACTCCTCACCTCCTCCTCATCTTTTCACCTGCAGCAATATATGACTGTCTGAAACAAATATTAGAAGGGTACAGAGTACCCAAATGCTTAAATGTCAATAGTTGAAAACCACTGATATGATGATTAAACCAAGCAACCCTTTACATCACAACATCAAATCAAAAACACATTGCATTATCCAAAATACATGACTCCGTATAAAGCTGGTCAGACACTGTCTGTTGTTCTTAATCCTCTATATTGTGTTGACATACTCTAATTGTATTAATTAGCCTCTATGCTTAGCCAAATGTAACACTTCTATGCCAGCATTATCTCCTAAAAAGTGCGTTCCCATACAACAAAACTGCATTGTGAATTACATTTTGAGGGAAATGTATTTTGTCGCGGATTATTTTTGTTTTCGACATATCACAAATAACATTTCTAATCAAACTCTGCGTAGGGAGGAGATTGGGGTGATGGATGGGTCAAACAAACACTGGGCTTTCACCCAGGAGGTAACTGTTCGTTGCCCGTAGTCATTTTAAGCATTTTAAGTATCAACCCACTGCTAAGATGGCGCACGCTCTGCTGCGACAGCACAGACTGTACTCTGTTTGACAGCGTCTGTCTAAATGTTCTAGCGTCCTGTCTAAGTGTTCTTGTGTTCTGTTACGCGTTTTATGTAAGTCACACTGGGCTGACCGACCATGATCAGATCTTACAAAGCGATCGTCATTTCACTCGCGATCTTATGGCTGATCTGCGATAGCTCCGCACTACAGCCTGAGACCGGCAACAGGTTACTCACTTACAGCCGCAATGAACTCCTGCTACACTGGACCTCGCTGTTGTGTAACATCAAGCCTTCTGTGGCTCTACCGTCGGAGCTTCGACCAAGG
This sequence comes from Hozukius guyotensis, assembly GCA_916700995.1. Lineage (NCBI taxonomy): Eukaryota > Metazoa > Chordata > Actinopteri > Perciformes > Sebastidae > Hozukius > Hozukius guyotensis. The sequence continues at coordinate 57,832 of CAKALU010038689.1, forward strand.
AAAAGAGGAAGACATGGAGGTATTCGCAGCAGAATAAGGAAGCGTCCATTTAGACCCCCTCTTCCCTCCATCATCCTGTCAAATGTCCGGTAACTCCGGAATAAAATGGACTTGTTACACGCCTGGTGCCGACTGGAAAGGGCCTTCAGGGACATCTGTATCATCGCCCTGTCCGAGACCTGGCTTGATGAGTCGGTCTCTGATGCTGAGGTCAGCCTGGACAACTTCACAATCATCCGATCCGACAGAACGGGACAATCAAAGAAGAAGAGTGGTGGCGGGGACTGCCTTTACATCAATAACAGGTGGTGTAACAACATCAAGGTGCACCGTAAGGTGTGTACGCCTGACCTGGAGTTGCTGACCCTGTCCCTGCGTCCTTACTATCTCCCCTGGGAATTCCCTACTGTTGTGGTCAGCTGTGTTTACATTGCCCCCAGCACAAACATCAAGACAGCATTGGAGCTGGTAGACGAGGATGCTAATGCTATGTTAGCAAAGTACCCCGGAGCTCTGTTATTTATCTTGGGGGATTTCAACATGTGTAGACTGGACTGCGTGCTTCCATCATTCGAACAGTATGTGGACATTCCTACCAGAAGGGCAAACATCTTGGATTTGTGTTAAGGCAACATTACCGATGCATTACGTGCCCGTTCATATCCACCGCTCTGACTTGCAGACCACAACATCGGCTGTTTACTTCCGCTATACAAACAGGAACTGAAACGCCATAAACTACAACGTTACAGTGCCCCACAGTGGTTGGAGGACACCATTACACAACTTCAAGGCTCCCTGGCATGTACAGACTGGGATGTTTTCAACGGAGACCTGAACAACTGTCATTACGGACTACATCAACTTTTGCATGAAAACCACCATTCCTGTTAAAGGTCTCATATTATGCTCATTTCCAGGTTCATAGATGTATTTTAATGTTGCACTAGAACATGTTTACATGCTGCAATGTTCAAAAACCCCTTTATTCTTCTCATACTGTCAGCCTGAATATACCAGCTCAGAGGCTCTGTTTGACAGAAGCTGATTCACAGCCTGTCTCCTCCCACTCTGCTCTGATTGGTCAGCGTTTCTGTCAATCAAACGTCCTCAACAACACAGAGTCACTATCTCCCCGCCCCCCGGAGCAACTCAGCTCTACCTGTAGGTCTTCAGGTAAAGGGAAGCAGCTAGGAAAAGTTTATAAAACCACTTTAAAGTTTATTAACCAGAAACTTCAGCCACCGCAAGTTACCGGAGGAATCTGATCAGAAA
>CAKALU010038690.1:0-14510 GCA_916700995.1 Hozukius guyotensis
GACACACGGTGGTTCCCCCTCGCCTCAAACATGGTGGAACCAGGAAGTAGAAATAGGCAGGAAGTCCTGGTCCCACTGTTTTGTCTGCATGTGGACCAGAAACCAGGTGAGTAACAAGGTACACAGTAATGTTAGCAGTGCTTTATGTAACATCCTACTGGGAGTTTAACACTGAAAGAAGAGCATGTTTAAGAGATTATCAGGTCTAGGGTTTGTTTTTTAATTTGCTTTATATTAAATTCCTTCACAGTACACATCTATATCTGAGAGTGTGAATAGTGAAGTGGTTTATTATTTATCCTGTGGAGTCCAGTAATAGACCCAGAGCCCATCTGCTCATACGTCTCTTACTTTGTGTAGGACTGACCTCCATGGCTGCCGAAAGCTGCACAAACAATCCTCCTCTGTTTCACCAACATTAAAGGTGCTAAATTTCAAATTCACAGCATTAATATATCATCAACAACTATTGTCTATGTAAAGATATAGAGGAGTAATGTCTACCTGAGCAGAGAATGAAGTCTCTCTCCCTCTGTGTGTGTTGTAATCTGAGCTTGTTTACGCACAGAGAAGCTTACTAAGTTTCTAAAGTGAAAATGAAACTGAACGTTGTGAATACGGGACACGAATGATCAGCTGATTGTGACGTGAAAGTGAAACTTAATGCACGGGACACGAACAGCGGTCTCCTGGATGAAAGCTCTGTGTTTGTTGGACCCATTCCACCTCCCCTCTTGCCCGCCCTATGTGTGCTTTTTGGCTCTTTATACTACGTCATTACGCTCCCCGACCACTTTCTCTGAGCTGGTGGTTTAAAATTGTACTTGAAAGCCCAGTGCGTCTCATACAGGTGCTAAAGGGTGCCTCGTGCATCGGCATCGCAGGTATTTGGCGTCCTGGGAATGAGAATGGTTTTGGTGAATCCCTTTGAGCTTGCCCCAATGGCTAGCTAATCACTGGCACTCTGCACCGTGCTCATACGGCGGTTACCGCTGATGACACCGTCCTGACCAATGCTGTTGTTGTGGAAGCGTATCACCCACCCTCCGGACAACCTGTTCTCACTCCCAACTCATCAAATCCCGCCAGTGTCAGTCAGCGCCCCTCGGCATCGGAAACCAACGCACAGAAGCACCCTTTAGCAACAGACGAACTGGGCGGTTGCAGCAAGTGACGTAGTATTAATAGCATGAGTGTCTGCTAATGGCGGGCGGGAGGGGAGGTCGATGGGTCAAACAAACAAGATTTTCAACCAGGAGACCGCTGTTCGTGTCCTGTATGAAACTAAAAGTAACGTTGACTTATTTAGTCACGTCAGTCGTTAGTCACATGACTCGTCGGTATCGTCAGTCTGGTGAGTCAAGTGAGTCGCTAGTCAGTGAAGTTAACGTCAACCACGACCGTTTAAGTGGTTGTGTTGCCTAAACCTAACTTCCTGTGAAAACAGAAGTTTATTTTGAAAGGACACTATGCATGTAACAAGCGTATATTGACACGCCGTCCGTGGTCCGTCCAAATGTAACACAAGACAGGTACCCCGTGCGTCGGTCTCTAATGCAGAGGGACATATTTGAGGAGTTGGGAGTGAGGATGTGTTGCTCTGGTTCCCCCCCAGGTTAACCCTGTTAGCTCTGTCAGCACTGTTACGGTTGTTTGCACTGTTTGTGCTGTTAGCACCGCTAGCTGCTAGCTGTCAGCTCAGCCGTCGCCATATTGAGAGCCGTGTGGAGGCAATACCTCAATCATAGATGTGCTCTGAATTTAGCACCTTTAATACACACAAGTAGGATGGAGCTGGTAATCTGAGTCAGTATGTTGGAAGATACTGCAGGTCTTTCAGGGATGTTCTTTTTAACCCACCCACACAGGTGTTTTCTCTTTCACATGCATGATTAGACCTCAGCCGTGTGAGCATCTACACTCTCTGATTGCTTGACATCTTAATCACACTCCTGTTGGCTTTGTTGCGATAGTTAGGGGGCAGGATGACTAATACGTTATCTTAAGAGTGACGGTAACGTCACGTAATTCACAGCGTAGCTCTACCCGCCGCCATCTGGGCTACAGCTTTAATCAGCCAGAGGAATAGAAAACACCTGAGTGGCTGAGCAGGGCCTCTAAACTGATATTGAATAGCCTTTTATTCCCCCTGCTACACAAATGAGTATAAATCTTTGCAAACTATCCGGGCTCGTGCTCTCTTGAGGAAACACTGGTAAGCTAAAGGGAGACATTTAAAGTCAAATCGGTTTTATTTGTATAGTCCAATATCACAGATTAGCCTCAGGGGGCTTTACAATCAGTACAGGATACGACAGCCTCCGTCCTTTACAGTACGACCCTCATCGGATGAGGAAAAACTGAATTATTTGATTTCATGTTTGTGCAAACACGGTTGAGAACGCCTTCGTCTCTGCACTAAACAGAGCAAATAACCTGAATGCAACAAATAAATAAAGAATATGTAAACACAGGACAGTCTGTTACAAACGCCCGCCCCTAAACAAGAAACATCTGTTTCACCATTAACAGAACAAATATGGACAAAAACATACAGGAAAACAAGCCTTCCTTCCTCCACCTGAACTCCGCTGTGTAGCAGCAGAGGAACTGCAGGGCAAAACATTTGCCCGTGCACCCGGGGGACACATTACAGCATTCAGGAACAAACTCTCCGCCCTGAAGCAGGGGGCACACACTATAATGTCCCGTCACTGCAACACACCCGGCTCTCACTCCAGCAGTACTCCAGTAGTTCTTGGCTCCAAAGTCGAGGGAGGTTAACACCGTCCACTCCGGTATAGTGTTCTCAGAAATGTCGTGATTCAAGGGGCTCTCGGGTGGAGAAGCTGGTGACATCAGATACTGATCATTTCCCGGATGGCTGCTGTCAGTGGCTGTATTCGAAACCACCTAATACATACTACTGAGCAACGTAGTATACAGTATACAGTACATACTGCGTTCCTCAGTAGTATACAGTATACAGTACATACTGCGTTCCTCAGTAGTATGCAGTATACAGTACATACTGCGTTCCTCAGTAGTATACAGTATACAGTACATACTGCGTTCCTCAGTAGTATACAGTACATACTGCGTTCCTCAGTAGTATACAGTATACAGTACATACTGCGTTCCTCAGTAGTATGCAGTATGTGACGGTTAAAGTGATGTATTTAGCAGTATGTTAGACCAGATTTTAGCCTTTAAACCAGCTCTTAAAACCCTCCTATTGTCTTCCGGTTGACAGTGCAACTTTTGTCTTCCCGTGTGGTTTGACTGTTTATTTAAGGCATACAGTAGAAATGATCACCCAATTCTGTGTTAAACCTTTTTGGCCAACTTCATTCCAAATCATTACCACAAGTTTTAGACTTTTTTGGGGGTGAAATTAACGTTAATAAACCTAATTTCTGTGAAATTATACAACATTTTTGAGTAAAAAAAAGAAGAAATTATGAATTATTTTGACTATAGTTATTATCAGATGAACATAATGTTGATGGATTATCACAGACTGGTATATGTATGTCAAAGTTTAGTCAGAACATTGTTTTGAAACCATTTCAATTTATTTAATTTCTGCAAATAATGTCACCTGTGACCACAGATGCTTTAAATTTGAATAATATAACCCAAATTTAACGAAATGTTTATTTTTTTTTTTTTGCAAAGACCATAGTAGGGAACCATCCATGTTATTTTTGGGCAATTAGATTAAAGAAATCCATATTTATGATATAATGAAGTTTGAAAACGGGTCAAATTTGATTGTTAGTTTACTTTATAAGATACTGCAGGTTTAAACTATTTATTCTAACAGATCATAGTGAAGTCAGACAAACAGGATCATCAACGAGGGGAGACGGGAAATATAAAACATTGATCCACAACATTTACTCAAACTGATTCAGTTACAGCAACGAACCAGTGGACTGATCTCCCTCCAGATATCAGAGTCATGTTAAAAAGGGTCATGTTGTCTCAGCAGGTATCTCTCTGCCCCGTCAGAGGAGGCTCTTTCCCTCTCCTCTTCCCTCTGCTCTTCTCTCTCCTCTTCCCTCGCCACTCTGCTGCTCTGTGAGCGTCACTGGCCGGCTGGTGAGCGAGCTACGCCCACAGATAAACACAGGTTCCTGTGAATTTATATTGGACATCTGTGTTGTGATATTTAAACAAACTATCCGTCAACAAGGAAATAAAAGCCCCTCGTCTACAGACCGGTCTCTAGAGAGCTCCAGCCAGCTCATAACGGTCTGTGAGCGTGACCGCCCGGCTGGCTGGCAGCGACCCCGACAGTCGCTATAGCTAGCTGTCACGGCAGTTTGTGGAGCTTCTAAACTCTGAGAACGTCAGAGCAAATATTCGATTCGCCATCTAATATCGTAAAACTGTCAATATTCTAAATCTATGCTGTTGATTTCTCTCCTCGAAAATGTTTAGAAGTGAATTTAGTGATGAAATAGCTACGAAAAAATGTAAAAAACAAGCCGTTTTTGGCTGCTGTTGTTGTTGTAACCGTAGCCTGTACTGTTCCAGCGCTTTGCATTGTGGGATACAGTAGGCGAGGTAGACTGGTCCGATGCAGACTGGAGATTCTTTTTCCAAATCAGTACGACATAGTAGTACTAGTACTAGTACAGTATGAGGTTGTACTACTAGTATAGTATGAGGTTGTACTGCTAGTATAGTATGAGGTTGTACTGCTAGTATAGTATGAGGTTGTACTACTAGTATAGTATGAGGTTAGAATACAGCCTTAGTTGTGTTCAGCCAATAACCGCGACACAATTGAAAGGAAGACACTAGAAGAGGAAGAAGTATTTTGGGTTTATCTAACTGTACTTTTACACTGTTCTGTTCCTCCTCTTACTGAAGTACATGATATTTCTTCCACCACTGTTATTTGATATATGATTTTGTTGTATCTTAATACCTTTATAGCGTCCCCTGACTGGCTGAGGTTTATTTCCTCTGTTTACATCTGGCTCTCTGTGATCCAGGTAGGAGTGTGACGTAAATCAAACGTGGTCGTCGTGGGTGCACCGGGCTTGGCGGAGTAAACAACATCCTGTGTTCTGGCTTTTATGTCGCAGTCGGGGATGAAAGCAGGAGGAGTGAGTCAGTGTGTCGCGGCACCCTCCGGTGAAACCCAAAGTGAATGTTTCCGCTGTGAAACGCCAGCCGGGTTCAGCAGAGCGCTGATGCGGACAGCAGTCGTCTGCACGTGTTTGTATTTTACCTCCCCTCCTCGTCTGTTTGTCTGCGTGTCCATCAGTGACTCCTAGATTTATAATACCTCTGTCTCCTCTGACGTCACATATTAATGGATCTCAGCTGGTTGCCAGCTGATTTTTATTCATATCCAGAGCCAGTGTGGGGACTCACTGAGACAGTTTACAGTTAAATTACGTTTCCCCGAAGCCAAATCACTCGCTCTCCATTTGGTAATTGGAAACTGCTTTTGTTTTTTAAGCAGCACGGTGGTGGGGCGATCCTTTTACAACCTGTTATGACGTACTCGGACGCAAATGTGGACGCAATCTGAACAGCCAATCAGAGTGATTTCTCTCACCGACATGCTCTGCCGCTGATTCAACATGCTGAATCGGCCGAAAAACCTCCGACACGGGCAGACTAGAGCCGACGGTGAGGGACACACGGCAAAAACTAGACCGACAGAAGCACACCGACGGCCCCAAACTCTCCACCGGCTGGCCTACCGGCGGCGGCTTGATGTGTCAGGACCTTTAAACCTCCACCTGGTAAAGCAGGCAGGTCAAAGCAAGTCTGGATAACACACACTATAAATGTACGCTGCTCTTTCACAGTTCAATGGTCCAAGAACAACCCTCCCACCTCATTTACCTCAGTACATTTACTCCTCAATGTTCCCACCTGGGACATTTCTGCAGACCTGAGATCTATATTTCATCGCACAAATAAATGACACAACCTGCCCGGCTGCTGAGGCTCACACACACACACACACACACACACACACACACACACACACAGATGTACTGTGTGATATTTATACAACATCAGGAGGATATATATATATGTTACGTATTATGTTTGAGGAAATATGTGGAATTTTAAAGCTGAAATCTGCAGATTGTGTCTCTGAAGCAGCAATTTAAACTACAGCAACGATGGCAAACATCCAGAGTCCTGCTTGTGATGTCATTTCACCTTGGTGAGGTGAATGAAAATGTCAACCAACAATTTACTATACCCTTCCTCAAAGGGAAGAATGCTGTATATTTTCACCAGGCTCATACAGACTTTATATTATAATATTATCTGTTGTTGGATAAAGTTTAGTGGCTGGCGTGAGTCTCACCTTGGACTAATACCTGCTCAAAAGATGCACATTTCTGCAAGTCAAACAGATATATATGTGTTGGTGTTTGTCTTTTAAAGTTTTGGTATTTCCCCAGATAACCGAGCATCAATGTCACAGACTTTTTTGGGGTTGCCGTTTGAGCCTCATAGCTGATGTGAAAGAGGAGGAACGGTGAGGCTTGTTAGCATTCACCTGCTCCTTGATGGATGCAGCTGTCACAGAGCGGTGACCTGAGAGGTCAGAGCGTTTGGGGGGGTTGACAGGCAGAAAGAGGTCAGCGGCAGTCAGTCAGACAGTCAGAACATCAGGAGACCTGAGCTGTGTTTGGCTGCTAAAGACTGGATCACTTTTAGCTCTGCTGATTGACTGACGGACCAAGTGGCTGCCTGCTCGGTTTGACTCCTTTCAGTGACTGACTGACTGATTGCCATTATTCAATTTAGGAATTTGACTTAAGACTTAAGACTAATTAATTTCATGAATTAATTCTTTTTTATTCATTTATATGTCTGTATTATTTTTCTTCTTCTTCTTCTTATCATCATAAGTATTATTATCATTATTATTACTATTCTTGTTATAATAATAATAATAATAATAATAATAATAATAATTAGTAGTAGTATTTTTATATTTACACATTTTAAATTTATTTTAATATATTTTCTTATAATATATTTATTTATTTACTATTATTACAATTTGCTGTCCTCCCTTGTTTTTGAATATTTTTTAAAATTACTATATGTATTAATAATAATTGTAAATAAAAAGCATGATTTTTGTATTATTATTGTTATTATTATCATTATTATTATTATTATTACTATTATTGTTATAATAATAACAATAGTAATAATTGCTATTATTATTTTTATATTTACACATTTTTAATTTTTAATTTATTTTGATATTTTTTTTTAATATTTTATTTATTTATTTGTTTATTTATTAGTATTACCATTTTCTGTCCTCCCTTGTTTTTAAATACTTTTTTTTTTTTAAATTTGCAGTTAGTATCTGTTATTATATGTACATATTATTGTTATGGTTTAGGTTTTTGTAGTCATTTTTCTTAAGGAAACAATATAAAGCATGATTACTATTATTATTATTATTATGATTAATCATATTATTTACACATTTCTAATTTTTAATTAATTATCATTTTTATTTATTTATGTCTTTATTTATTTTAATTTTTAATTTTATGTATTTATTTTTTATTATTATTACCATTTTCTGTACTCCCTTGTTTTTGAATATTTTTTTTATATATTTACAGTTACTATCTGATATTATATGAACATATTACTTTAGTTGTTATGGCTTAGGTTGTTGTAGTCATTTTTCTTAAGAAAACAATAAGAAAAAGAGGAGAAATTGACTGACGAATCCGACTGTCATGACATCATTTTTCAATTTATTGAAAACAACAAGAGATTTTTCAGCCATTTTACAAAGAGCAACTCAGAACTAGCTGCAGAACTTTTATTTATGGCCTCCACCCAGCCGCCACACACTAAACTCCTATAACAGCCTTCTGAGTCTCATGTTTTACCTGTGAAAATATCACACAATCAAAGATATCCTGGTCATAGTTCAGTGATGAAGTCCTCTCACACCACTGAGCGTCTCTCCTGATTGGCTGCCGACGGCGCTGTCAGCTGCCGACACACTCAATCACACGGGACAGGACGGCAGTAGAGGAGGTTGTACCAGCGTCTGCTTCAACAGTAGTTTAGCTGACGGTGCTGCATTCAGCGCTGCCCTCTGCTTCCATCCATCCTTAGGGCTGTGTTTCTGTTTCTAGCACTGTGCCTGCAGGCATATATACTCTATATGGTGCCTGAGCAGCTGCACCTCGACTATTAGACCTGAGGGAGCAAACGTGTGTTTTCGTATCCCCATCTTTTGGTCGTACAACTCTGGACCGTGCCGCTTCCCGGGGCCGTGAACTGTCCTCAGTGTGTCGGGGGTCTGCGTTGATGTCATGGACACCGTCTCGTTTACTAGGCTTTTTTTTGCCATGTCATCATCATTCATATCTATACAACCAATTAGGGCTGTGTGTTGGCAAGAAACTGGCGATACGATACGTATCATGATACAGAGGTTACGATTCAATGTATTCTGATATACTACGATACTGTAAGTAAGGTGATATATTGCAATATCTTTTATCTAATTTTAGGAAAACGGTCACAGTATAAAGAACACACCACCATATGCATAAAGTAAAAGTAAAAAAAGTATTTTTTTTTTTATGCAATCAGAACAGCGGGATCTGCATTTGCATGAATCACAGTCTCTGTAACATCCAGCATCGTAGCACGACTTTGAGACGGCACATATCTTTACAAATGATATCACATAATATATATATCACGATATTCAATTTTTCCGATATTTTTTTACATTCCTGTAATCAATGTGTTCATGAGTAAACTGATTACAAGAGCACAAAGTTCTTCATAGATCTATCCTCTTCATTTTGCTCTCAAAGTGCACCAGATTGACGCATTTAACTTTAAAATGTACAAAATTTTCTTTCTTCCAGGGGAGCATGACCCCGGTCCCCCGTAGAGCACTGATTCTCAAAGTGGGGTAGGCTGCCTCCGGGGGATCCGTGGCACTCTGTCAGGGGGTCCGTGAAATAATTTACTTTAAATTATAAAATGGTGCTGTGTCATTAATAAGTTCATATCTACAGACGGGGACCATTTGCACCAATAAAACAAGCACATTGTGTCCATTACTACCACCCACGTTAGCTTTGGACTAATAGAAACTCTGATATGATTGTGACACATCACATCAATCTGTCATGAATCAGTCACTTCACTCCAACCCCCCAGGAAGAGCGTCGGTCGTCGATCCCAACTTTCGTAGCGGCCAAACGGCGGTACCACAACTTCTGTGTCCGTCATGTGATGCCATTGGGCCCAAAAAGACTTTTTCCCATAGACTTACATTGGGGAAAGAGACGTCTATAACTCAGAGGATCATTTATTTTTGAGGTGAATGAACTCCCCAGTATGAACACTCTGATAGTCCTTATTTAAATCATTAGCTCCTAAAAGTTGTAAAACGCACTAACAGCTGAATCCAGAGTTATTTCTCTTCCTCCGTTCATGTGAATGAGATCCAGACCGTGACGACAGCGTGACGTTGGGACTCCGTGACCGAGTCACGTGATCGAGTCACGTGACCGAGTCACGTGATCGAGTCATGTGACCGAGCGGACGCTACTGCGCATGTTTCATGGGCCCAATGGATGCGGAAGCTTGGTGGAAGATCTGGGTACTTTTCCAGACGGAAGTCGAGCCATTTTGGCTTTATGCGCCACTGAGCAACTCCCATAGGAATGAACGAGGCCCCGCCTCCAACGCTGGATCCAGTTCTCTTAATACATCCATGCTTCACTCCTGCTGCTTAGCTTAGCTTATTAGCCAGCTAGCTAGCTGGTGAGCATGGAGTTGGCCCATATCGTCGAGTGACGCTAAGCCCAAACTAGCTAAATTGAGAAAATATAACGACAGTTATATGGAGCGACAGCGACGGGAGACTGAAATGCGTCTTCAGGTGTTAGCGAACGAAGCCATGAAAGGGACATCTGATTACAAAGCACCCTGAATATCAGAGCAAAACAACGTGGTGTTAACATGATTCACATGGAAATGAGTTTCTGTTTATTACTATCAAACAGGTCTGAAGTATTTAGGTTGAAAATGGTAGTAAGCATTATGCTTAATTGGTGTTACGATTATGAGGGGGTCCTTGGAAGAATGTCTCCCCTTTAAGGGGTCCCTGGCCCTAAAAAGTATGAGAACCCGTGATCCCCTAAAGGATCCGATGTCATGCAACATACACTGAGCTTTATAGTTAAAGAGCAGCTCAAAACAACTTTCAGGTGTCAATTAAATACAACATTCCCTGCCGTACCTCCCCTTGTCTGTTATTAACCTTTCACCTCCACTTCTACCTGTAACGAGGCGCCCATGGCTGCAGGTAAGAGGCTGCTGGATTAGAGTTACCTGCTACAGAGTGAGTCTGTCACTTTAAGAGAAGGTTTGCATTATGGGTAGTCAATAGTTTATACTGTTGTGAAGTGTGTCATGGTGTAACGGTGCACGGCTTGTGTGTGCATTAGTGTAAAAAGTGTCAAGAGGGAAAATGAACCCCCTTTTTTTGAGGTGTGAAGGCAACTGTCAACCTCTCAGCTGGACTGGACAGCACCGGCTTGTTAGCAGGTGTGAAGCTGAATTAATAAGAGAACTGCAGCTCCAGCATGAAGGGAACTTCAGCTCCGACTGCAGTCTATATCCTTCAGTTTATTTTATTCTTCTTTACAAGGAACAAGCATTTATATGTGATAATGTGGGTTAGACAGGAGCAGCTGATATGTTAATATGTAATTAGTTATAAAGTAAATCCTGTTTAGTGGTGGAGGAAGGTGTGTGTCGAGCTTTTTACCAGGTGTGAAGCAGAGTTAATTAGGTCTGAATCTGCAGCTCAGAGCCACAGTCGTACTTATTATAAATACGTTTCTTGTATTTTCTCAAAAGGAACATGCGTCTATATGTGATCATGTGAGGAGAGATTGGTGTGGTAGGACAGTAGCAGGACAATCACGGTAGATATCAAGTACTTAGCTAAAATTAAATATTTTTATATAAGAAAAACTGTTGAGAAACAAGTGGACAGAAACTGCTGCAGCCCTCCAAAGCCCAGGTGAGTAAGCATATAGCATACTCACTGCAGCTTGTTTCCTTCTCTATTCTATCGTGGTAGAAATGGAGAAGGACACGTCAAAGAGGCGCTCTGGTTCACTCCACAACTCCACCAGTTCCTCCTCCACATGTTTACCTTCTACCCCGTTTGCTACTTCCTGTTTGGTGCTGGAGAGAGCGCTCCTATTGGTTGTTGACGATGTTCGCGTCGTTGAACTTACGATAATATTAAACTTTGATTTTATCGGAACGTCAAGACAAGAAAAAGACTGATTTAAAGGGACTGTTTGTAATTTTTTAAGCGTATAAATGTACCGGGTCGGTACACATGCGCGTTCGCATATGCGCGCTCGCGTGTAGCCGGCGCCTCTGCTCCTCTTCAGCGCGCGCACGTTCTCGCTGTCTCGCTCAACCTCTAGACGTGAACGCGCGCTCACTCCACACTGCAGGAGAGTTAGTTTGGCTCTGAGAATATCTAGTGAATGTACAGTGGACTTTTGTGCAGAAATAAATGCTGCAGCTCCTCCAGACCAACAGAGGTTTCCCGTGTCTTGTGAAGTGACGGGGCTCCGCAGAGAGAAACGTTATCGCCGGCACCCGGTCGGAGACGGTAACGTTCCCCCTGCTCAGGCAGGAAAAGCCAGCAGTGATTCATGGAGAGACCTTCGTCTGGTCAGCTAACATTACTGCCAAGCAGCTGAAATATAGAGTGATATTGTGGTTTTAGCTGACGTGTGTCGCCTCACTGTTTTGAGCGATGCTCGTTCAAGTATATTTAGAGCGAGCAAGCGCGACCCCGACGCTGACTTTCGTTGACTTCACGGCCACAAGTGTCGCTGTTAACAAGACATTCTGAAAGTTACAAACAGTCCCTTTAAGACAGCTTGGACTGAGTTTAACGACCATTTTACACTAAAGGATCGAGATCAGCTGAGTGCGCCGCAACTCTATAAAAACTCTCGTGATTTTATTCCCACAATGGAAATATGTCTGCGACAGTGAAATCACTTGAAAGGTTCTCATGTTAGTACTTTCTCAAAAAGTAACAGGCAGTTATGTGTGATGGTGTGAGGAAAAATCCATGGACCGGAGCACGACTGTAATGGTAGCTAACACGTAAGCAGCTAACGTAGGCAGCTAGCATGCCAGTAAAGTCCGGCTGTCCTAATTGGTTTATGACTGCTAATAATCACACAAGCACAAACTCATCTCTCTGATAAAGAAGTTTGTTTTCCAACGTATGACCCTTGGGTAATTTTGGGCCTCTGTGGCCCGACGGTCCCACACTATTGGCACTACTCGGTCCTCATTGTTGGCTGATTCAGCGTGTTAAATCTGATTTGGAGGCTCTTGAACTGTTATCAACTTGAATTTGGACATGAAATTCATGATTAAGATTCAGTGTTGTATTGTTGCTATTATCTGACAGAAAGAAGGAAAATCTACGCTATAGTTTGTGTTTAAATGGTGGGTCTATATTATCATTCTGTAGCTTCCCAGTGGTGTTCCTTATGTATTCAAATCCAAACATTGGTTAAAGTACGTATGTTTTAGCATCAGAATGCTATTTTTCCAAGCCCTTTTAAAACCCTCATGTGACCTGACGTAGGTTTCTGCATGATGACCCTGCTACATGTACAGTATTTATACATCCTTATGGTCAGTGTATTAACGTTACATACAGTAACTTAGGTGGTGGTCGGCGTGCACGGAAGCTAAGCGATGTACTGCTCTGGACGCCACGTTAGTTTGGATCTGAAAGTCCAACACAGTCTCACGGCAGTTCGTGAAATAGTCACGAAATTTAATCTTAATTTGATTAATGTACATAGACACAAATTTCTCTTTTTTTCGTAACGCTCAGAACGACTTTCAACAACATAGTTTTCGTTAGTTTTCCTACAAATGTCCAGCAACGCATGACGCACGTGTCAATTTCCGCTCCAGTCTTTTCAAAATAAAACTACTTAGTTAGGTTTAGGAATAGATCGACTTGATTAGGTTTAGGCAACAAAACTACTTAGTTAGGTTTAGGAATAGATCGACTTGATTAGGTTTAGGCAACAAAACTACTTAGTTAGGTTTAGGAATAGATCGACTTGATTAGGTTTAGGCAATAAAACTACTTAGTTAGGTTTAGGAATAGATCGACTTGATTAGGTTTAGGCAATAAAACTACTTAGTTAGGTTTAGGAATAGATTGTCTTGATTAGGTTTAGGCAACAAAACTACTTAGTTAGGTTTAGGAAAAGATGGCGGTTTGGGTTTAAATAACACAGGAAGTGTTGTAACTTAACTACGGAAGTTACGTGACAAATAAATCAACTTTGACTTGTTGTTTTACACGGGACATGAACACCAGTCTCCTGGTGAAAGTCCTGTGTTTTTTGACCTATCCATCCAACCCGACCTGCTCCCTACGCGACGTTTGCCGCTCTTTATACTTCCTGGTTCACAATTACCTGGATTACATATGAATTAATTTCGTGCTGACCATCACGAAAAAAAAATATTAAATTTGTGTCTATGTACACGAATCAATAGAGTAAATGTTGTGACTATTTTACGAACTGCTGTGCGACTGGACTGTACAAACTAACCGATCGAGGCAGCGGTAGATCAGAAACTCATGTTGGTTGTGAGGTTGTTACTGTTTTTGTGAATGGAGTCTGGTGGCTTTGAAGACGGCGATATAACCGCTTCAGTTCCCCGTCAGAAAGGACTTTAAATATAGCGTACATTTAAACTGATATTGATTTTTTTTAGGTGGCTAAAATACTTTTTTTTCTGATGCTCCCGTCCACAGTGGCTTAACCTCGCCATCAGACAGCTCTTTCTGACGGGGAACTGAAGCTGTTATAGCGTTCCCTTCAGAGCCACCAGACTCCATTCACAAAAACTGTAATTTGACCTTGCAGAATGTAAAAGTATACATACAACCCCACTTCAAAAAATCCTTTCAGTTATTTCCAACCTTAGCACAGCTAACTGTGACTCAGCTAGTGCTAGCGTTCACATTATTCATAACCTTATTGATTAGGTTACGTTAGTAACCTACGTACTCTTCGTTCCTACTCTCACCTATGGTCATGAGGGCTGGGTCATGACCGAAAGAACGAGATCGCGGGTACAAGCGGCCGAAATGTGTTTCCTCAGGAGGGTGGCTGGCGTCTCCCTTAGAGATAGGGTGAGAAGCTCAGTCATCCGTGAGGGACTCGGAGTAGAGCCGCTGCTCCTTTGCGTCGAAAGGAGCCAGTTGAGGTGGTTCGGGCATCTAGTACGGATGCCCCCTGGACGCCTCCCTTGGGAGGTGTTCCAGGCACGACCAGCTGGGAGGAGACCACGGGGAAGACCCAGGACTAGGTGGAGAGATTATATCTCCACACTGGCCTGGGAACGCCTCGGGATCCCCCAGTCAGAGCTGG
>CAKALU010038692.1:3414-17086 GCA_916700995.1 Hozukius guyotensis
ATAGACATGAAGGAGCATCGCTCAACACAGTGAGGAGACACACGTCAGCTAAAACCACAATATCACTCTATATTTCAGCTGCTTGGCAGTAATGTTAGCTGACCAGACGAAGGTCTCTCCATGAATCAATGCTTATTTATTTATTTATTTATTGCTTATCTGGAGACCCCCATTGGTCATCTTGGTAAAAAAAATGCCAATAAAACTGCATCAAAATCAAACATGAGAAATAAAAACATGAATGGAACATTGACTCTAGATGTCAGAGTTGACCTCTGACCTCTCAGAAAGAATAACATTACTAAAGAGCAGCAGCGGTGTGAGTGCATCATGTGATTTACCTCACAGCCTCCTCCACGTCCGTTTTATTAACGAGGCGTTCGGCGTCCAGCGGCGACGTCACCACGAACCAGAAGGACACTCGGGGAGTCACATCACACACGACGATGTTTGACACTCTGGAGGAGGTTTCACAACAACGATAAAGATCACATCATAAACCATGACTCACTGACTTCATTAAAACAGATTATATTATACTTTTATAGTTATTGTGCCTGTTTGTATTCTTGAACTTTGTATTCTTGTTTTTTAACCACACAGCAAACGTGTTCTTACTCGTATTGCTGTCCGGTGAAGTGAGTCCTCATGGCGAACGCCAGAGTCGCTCGGAAAAGGTACATTTCATTTTCATTCCACACGTACTGAAACAACAACAACGACAGATGTTTCCATGAAGACCTTTCAGGTTAATTGATCACCAGATGGACCTTGTCCTCGCAGTCATGCACACTTTAGAGTGAGTTCTGCACAATATTACTATTCATAAGGGAATCTGTGCATGATTGATCAGTTGATCATGAATAATATATTACTTTTACAGAATATGAAATAGAAAAAAAGACAGCTTATTTATGATGTGATGCTTTGATGGTTTTGTGCAGGCGGATGAATATTTAATTTATTATACGTACAGCTTGATCTCCCAGAGCGGTTCTGATGCTGAGTCGGACTTTGTAGGCATCTGACGCATCTATAAAGATATTTAAATTCCACTGTTAGGAGAGTTTAACATCATTTCATCGTGTTGTTTCCTCATAGAGCCAGCAGGTATTTTAGAGTAATTGTTGCTGTCACACGGAGGCCATTGTTGTGTCTAATCTGATTTAGTTTCAAGCTTGCATTCCACACCTGAACCAAGAAATACAACAATGTTTGCTGATCTTAGTGGGATAAAAATGTGATATAAGGTGGTTTTCTTACCTGGCGTACAGAGCTCTTGTGCCAAAGCAGATGACAAAGAAAGCAGGATTAAAATCTTTTCCAACATTTCCTCAGAGATCAAGAAGCAGACTAATAATAAAGAGTCAGGTGAAGCTCCCAGAGATCAGGGATGTGTGGAGCGGAGGAGCTTCATTGGATAAAGTTAATGGTTAAACCAGGACACACCTCAACTATAACCCGGCCTCTTTTTTTTATTTAAAGGAAATGGCCGTCAGACGGTCAGCTCGCCCTCGCCGTGCAACATGGAGACTGTAAAGTGCTGTGAAAGTGCTCCTGTTTGTTCAAGCCTGCAAAGAGTCAGATAGGTTTGCTGCTGTTTACTCAGCACAGTGCAGTGTGTGTGTGTGTGTGTGTGTGTGTGTGTGTGTGTGTGTGAGAGCCTTTCAGTGTATTAAGCACTATTATCCTCTTTTTTTTTCTGTGGCATGAAAGCAGGAATGTACAGACTGTATCAAATTAAAAGCGTCTGACCATTTGTGCTCCCTGATTAAGATAAGATCAGCATTCCTCGCTGGGCAAATGACTGATTTGACCTCCAGGTTTACAGGATGCACGTAATTCAGCACACAATGACCCGACGCTGCTGCACGTTTAAGGGCTCCTTTAATGTGCCAAACCTTGAAATTCATGACAAGTTGTTCTGTACTTAACTCCCCGTCTCTCATAAAACAAGTTCAAAAGGCCCGACTGTAGTTCTCTTATGTGAGATAGACGATAAAATGCTGAATAGTTTCTTTCAAATATTATCTATTGTTATTAGGAAGCATGTAAACATCAGTAATATAGACTTCTGTGAAGTGAATATCATGCTTCATTTCAGATACCAGGAACTAAAGGCAAAACAAAACGAAAAAAGAGACAAGCAAACACATGAAAACATAGATAACAAAATAACTAAATAACTAAATAAAATAAAATAAAATAAAATTAATTAATTAATTAATTAATTAATTAATAAAATGCTGAATAATTTCTTTCAAATATTTTTTTATCATGCCTCATTTCAGATATTGAACAACAAAAGACAAGCAATACCAGGAATTAAAAGCAAAACAAGACAAAAACAAAAGAGACAAACAAACACACAAAAACATTAAAAAAAAAAAGAGATAAATAAATAAAATAAAATCCTGAATAATTTCTTTCAAATATGTTTTTATTTTTATTAGGAAGCATGTGCACATCAGTAATATAAACTTCTGTGAAGTGAATATCATGTCTCATTTCTGATATTTAAAAACAAAAGTACCAGGAACTAAAGACAAAACAAAACATAAAAAAGAGACAAGCAAACACACGAAAACATAAATAATAATAATAAAAAATAATAATAAAATATAATAATAAACCCACATACAATGCCCAAAGGCACACAATTCAGATAAACATAAATAAATAAATAAAATGCTGAATAATTTCTTTCAAATATTTTTTATTTTTTATAAGGAGGCATGTAAACATCAGTAATATAGACTTCTGTGAAGTGAATATCATGCCTCATTTCAGATATTTAACAATAAAAGACAAACAGTACCAGGAACTAAACAAGACAAAGAAACAAACAAACAAACACATGAAAACATAAATAATAAAAATTAAAAATAAACCCACATACAACAACCAGAGGCACACAAATCAGGTAAACATTAAAAGTAAATAAATAAATAAAATAAAATGCTGAATAATTTCCACTAAATCCCCCGTAGTAGATCCATTAAGCTAAGTAATAATAAAAATAATAAATTTAATTATACAGCACTTTTCAAAACAGATGTTATAAAGTGCTTCACAAGACAATAAAAGCAGATAAATAAAACTAAAGTAAATATAATAAAGTAAATCAGAACATCACAGAACATATGAATAATAGTAAAATAGTAAAGTAAGGAACATGGAGGTGTTAAAACCTGTAACAGACAATAGAAGATCACAGTGAAGGTTAATGATCCACAGATGATGCTCACCATGTGGTTAATTGTTGAACGGCTGCGTGGTGAAGGAGGCCTGACGAAGCCGTTTATAAGAAACTGAGCTGAGTCAAAGTCTGCTGCCAAGTGTCTCTCAATCTATTTAAAACCCTCGCTGACCACATTAAACCCGACTATAAACCATCTTCTGCTCCCATAAAATGTCATCAGTGTTTTTCCATAAAACAGACAACACCCATGATGAAACAATAAGAAAACATCTCACTGAGATTCACAGTACGGACACAGTTAAACCAGTTAAACCAGTTAAACCACTAAAGGAAGTCATTTTTTATATATGATCAGTTACAATAAAGAAAAATAAATATAATAAAAACACTTTTTTTTTTTGAGCTGTTTGTTTTCTCTTCTATCTAAATTGAAAGTCTAACAGAAAATGTAAAGTTCTTCTAAAACGTATCTCATAACGAGAGGAAGAGTGCATCTAAATAAAACAAAAGTAAAACACCAGTAACTTTAGATGTCTTTTCCTCTGCAGCAGGCTGGTTTACATGTCTTTGCTGTAGAACCACAGACTGCACATCTGTCTCTGAACAGATGATGGCAGCAGAGGCTTTATAGCAGCATTAGGACTATTTACTAAAGACACTAATGATGAGCAACATTCATTATTTTAAATATCTAAAACTGACTATGAGTAACTATGACTATGAGTTCTGCTTTACATATGTGACTGTTTTCAGTGTTGCATGTTAGTCTATAGGTCTTCGTAGCATTAATGAGGATGCTATAGTAACTCATTCAGTCTACTTTATTACTAACAAGCAGTAGTGGAGTATTATTAAGTGCAATTAATTAAGGACAATTATGAGATTTTAGAGGAAAATATCATATAGGCTACTGTTTTACATCACTACATTTATCTGACAGCTGCACTACTAGTAACTTTTCAGATTAAAACTTTTCTTTAAAAACAAAAACAATACGCCTATACAATCGTATTTTTAATGCTGGACTTTTACTTGTAATAAGAGTATTTTTACTTTAACACATTGGTCATTTTTACTTCAGTTAAATATCTGAATATTTCTTCCAACAATGCAGACAAGTGTGAATTAATATACTTTACCTCGGGTCAATCACATATTTATTTCAACATAGATTTTTATTTATCTGAATAAAAATTACATAAAAAAAATATATATATATACATGTGTATGTATGTTTATTTTTTTCTCTTCTTCTTCTTTTGTTTTGTTGATTATTTTTCATGTATTTATTTGTTTTTCTTGGATTGTTGTCTACTGATTGGTTCGTTTATCTGCTTATTGTGTGCTGCTTTTTGTTGTATTTTTCTAAATGATGTAGTTTAGTTTACTTTTTTGTTTATGTTTGTTTTTCTCCTCATGTTGAAGGGAGGTCTGTTGTATTTAAGTCTGTGGCTTCTTGACTTCTCTGCTGACATATTTCTATTGTTTTTCATTTTCTGGATTTTATTAAGGTCTTGTGTGTGTGTGCAATTAAAATAAAATAAAATAAAATATCCCCTTCACCTAATGTCAGCTGGGATCGGCTCCAGCTCCCCCGAGATAATAGATGGATGGAAAATAAAATTAAATAAAATTAAATAAAGTAAAGTGAAGCAAAATAAAATAAATTAAAATTAAATTAAATTAAATTAAATTAAAGTAAAGTAAAGTAAAGTAAATAAAGTAATGTAAAGTAATGTGAAGTAAATTAAAATAAAGTAAAATAAAATAAAATAAAATAAAAAATAAAATATAGTAAAGTTAAGTAAAATAAAATAAAATAAATTAAAGTAAAGTAAAGTAAAGTAAAGTAAAGTAAATAAAATAAAGTAAAATAAAATACAATATAGTAAAGTAAAGTAAAACTAAATAAAGTAAAGTAAAATAAAATAAAGTAAAGTCAAATAAAATAAAGTAAAATAAAATATAGTACAGTAAAATAAAATAAAGTAAAATAAAATAAAATAAAGTAAAACAAAATATAGTAAAGTCAAATAAAATAAAGTAAAATAAAATAAAATAAAATAAAATAAAATATCCCCGCCTTCGCCCAATGTCAGGTGGGATCGGCTCCAGCTCCCCCGTGACCATGGATAAACAGTTACATATAATGGATGGATGGAAAATAAAATTATATAAAATAAAGCAAAATAAAATAAAGTAAAAGTAAATTAAATTAAATTAAATTAAATTAAATTAAATTAAATTAAGTAAAGTAAAGTAAAATAAAGTAAAGCAAAGCAAAGTAAAGTAAAGTAAAGTAAAGTAAAGTAAGGTAAAGTAAAATAAAGTAAAGTAAAGTAAAGTAAAGTAAATTAAAATAAAATAAAATAAAGTAAAATAAAATAAAATAAAATAAAATAATTAAAAATAAAATAAAGTAAAGTAAAATAAAACAAAGTAAAGTAAAGTAAAGTAAAATAATAAAATAAATTAAAGTAAAGTCAAATAAAATAAAATAAAGTAAAGTAAAGTAAAGTAAAATAATATAATATAAAATAAAATAAAATAAAGTTAAATTAAATTAAATTAAATTAAATTAAATCAACCTGTCATAAAGTGACCCCCTGAAGAGAATAACTCTATTAAAGTTGTCTCTTTATTATTATGGGATGGTGAGATAATAAATAAAGCAGTCCCCTGTCTCCTCCTCCTCTTCCTCTTCCTCCTCCTCCTCCACCTCCTCCTCCTCCTCCTCCACCGCCCCCTGCAGGCTCAGCTCGGTACTGCTACTACCGGCCCTAGCAGCCAGTAGAGCGGATGATCCTGAACCGAGCAGTCGGTGCTCTCTAACCGGAGGTGATACCGCCCTGTTCTCCTGTTCTCCTGTTCTTCTCTGCAGAACCAGACCTGAAACCGGAGCCGCAGTCCTGGTGCTCTAGGATCAGGATCAGGATCAGGATCAGGATCACATGATGCATCGACCTGTCTGGTTGTAGTGGTTCTGCTCTCCATGCGTCAGCCCCGGCAGGAGGAGGAAGAGGAGGAACATGGAGCAGGAATCCGGAGTGTTCATCTCTCTGACCGAACAGGAGCAGCGGTTCTACTCGGCTCTGCACGGCCGCTGCCAGGCCGACTCCTCCGGGACGCTGTCCTCCAGCAGAGTCACGGAGCTCCTCAAGGCGTCCGGGCTGCCTCCGGAAGACCTGCACAAAGTGAGTCCTCCTCCTCTCTCCTCCTCTTCCTCTCTCCTCC
Source organism: Hozukius guyotensis (assembly GCA_916700995.1). Taxonomy (NCBI): domain Eukaryota; kingdom Metazoa; phylum Chordata; class Actinopteri; order Perciformes; family Sebastidae; genus Hozukius; species Hozukius guyotensis. Next base: position 9,851 of record CAKALU010038692.1, read on the forward strand.
TCTCTCCTCCTCCTCCTGAAGACCTGCACAAAGTCAGTCTGAGTCCGAGTCTGAGTTCTCCTTTCTCCTCCTCCTCCTCCTCCTCCTCCTCCTCTCTCCTCTTCCTCCTCCTCTTCCTCTCTCCTCCTCCTCCTCTCTCCTCCTGCTCCTCTTCCTCTCTCCTCTTTCTCCTCTTCCTCTCTCCTCTTCCTCCTCCTCCTCCTCCTGCTCCTGCTCCTCTTCCTCCTCTCTCCTCTCTCCTCCTCTCTCCTCATCCCTCCTCCTCTCCTCCTCCTCCTCTCCTCCTCCTTCTCCTCTCTTCCTCCTCCTCCTCCTCCTCTCTGCTGCTGGGTCATCACATGTTCCCATCAGGCTGAAGGAGCAGCAGCTGATCCCAGATGTGCAGCTGCAGGTCTCTGTGGTCAGACTGGAGGTGATGGTCAGACATCACATCTGCTCTGTGGAGGGTTTCTGCAGGTTTATGTGTCATAGAGGTTTTACACACCTCCTTCCTTCCTTCCTCTCTTTCTTCCTTTCTTTCTCTCCATCACCCCTCTGACTGTCACACAGTCCCTCCTTCACTTCACTGCATCAGCTGCTCATTTGTCTGCATGTAACCTCCCTGCATCTGCAGCCAGCAGCCTTCTGTCTGCTCATCCACAGAGAGGAGGGATATATTTAAGGTTCAGGCTTTAAGAGCTAAATTAGAGATGTCATTCTGCACATTTTGCACATTATAAATCATTCTTTGCTCAGTTCAAACCACATAGATGAGCTTGTTTATTAGTACTCTGGGCAGAAAGTACTTGTTGGTGTTGGATTCACCTGCAACAGTTCTGCAAAATCTGCTCTATTTAAAGGACCAGTGGTTTTGCATTTACTACAAATTACATAAGCTATACATCACAGTTAAAGGGACTATTTGTAACTTTCAGAATTGCTTGTTAACAGCGACACCTGTGACCGTTAAGTCAATGAAAGTCAGCGTCGGGCTTGCGATTGCTCGCTCTAAATATACCTGAACGAGCATCGCTCAAAACAGTGAGGAGACACACGTCAGCTAAAAGCACAATATCACTCTATATTTCAGCTGCTTGGCAGTAATGTTAGCTGACCAGACGAAGGTCTCTCCATGAATCACTGCTGATCCTAGTGTTGGCTTTTTCTGCCTCAGCCTCCGGGGCTGAAGCAGGAAGAGAAACGTTATCGTCTCCCCACTGCGCCCGCAGGGAGACACCGGCATCCGGTCGGAGACGATAACGTTTCTCGCTGCGGAGCCCCGTCACTTCACAAGACACGGGAAACCTCTGTTGGTCTGGAGGAGCTGCAGCAGTTATTTCTGCACAAAAGTCCACTGAACATTCACTAGATATTCTCAGAGCTACTAACTCTTCTGCAGTGTGGAGTGTGCGCGTATGCACGTGAGAGTGGAGCGAGACAGCGAGAACGTGTGCGGTGTGTGAGTGAAGGCAAGCAGGCAGAGGAGCAGAGGAGCAGAGTACAGCAGAGACTCCGGCCACACGCGAGCGCGCATGGGATCCCGACCCGGTAGATTTATACATGTAAAAAGTTACAAACAGTCCCTTTAATGATTGTTTTTATTCTCGATGGACTACGGCTGCCCCATCTGAGTCGATTAGTCGACTAATCGGTCATTTTGCTCTTAATCCACTAAGATTTCTTTAGTTGTTTTTTATGCTTTTTCATGCTGAATGACTTATTTCTAAGAACCTTGTGAGCTCATCTCTGGTAAACACCAGATTTAAAGTGGTGATTCTTTGTGGAGAAACTCAGTTTCACAGATCTGTCGATTAAATCAACTACAGCATCGGGTATTAAAGCATAAAATACGACTAATCAACTAAAGAAATCTTCGTCAACTAAGACCAAAAGGACGGATTAGTTGACTCAGAGGGTGCAGCCGTACTTTAAATCATTTTTCTTGCAAACATGTTTTGGTTCCAGCTTCTAAACTGTGAGGACGTTTCTACAGTTTGAAATCACTGCAAATTCAATTTGTTTTGATTTTAGACTGTTGGTCGGACAAAACAAACGATCTCACTGGGTCACGTTGGGCTCTGGGAAACTATGACAGACAATTTCATCATTTTATTGATGAAATATGAGAAAATAAGCTTAATAGTAGGGCTGTGCTCCACCAAAGAAATAGACATATTTCAAATTCTTAGTCGACAAAGAATTTGAAATATGTGTGTCATAGTTTCCCAGAGCTCAGCGTGACCCGTTCAGAGTGTTTAAAATCCTAACAAACTGAATTGAATTCAAAACTGAAGCTGGAACCAAAACATGCAAACCATGCTGCTGTATTTGTACTTTTCCTATAGTTTCAGGCAGCCATTGTTTTCAATTCATTTCCATCACAGAGAACATTAAAGCGAGTTGGTAGAGAAGATTCCTGTCCCGATTATCCTGGTCAAAATAATTGTGATTCACGCTTTCATCCCGATAATCATCACAATATGCTTAAACTCTTAAAATGTCACTAAAACATACTGAAATCACTTTACCTGACATTTTATGTTTCACTTCTCTACCACGACAGCGAGCTAGACAGCTTTTTAAATTCACTCGTGTGAGGATATTTACGATCCTCCCGATAATGAAAATTCACTGAGATCAACTTATTGTGAGTGTTTCTTTTTTTTATCACGATCTGCGATAAAATCCTATATCGTCCCATCTCTAAAAGCGAGACTATGTAGTTAGGAAGAAAGGAAGAAATAACACAGTCTAACTCTAACAAATGAAAAGTTAAATTCATAGGTAATAAAATGCAGCTTGGCTCAGTTCACTCAGGAGTTTAACTGCTGCTGTCGGGCCTCACTGCTTCTCATATCACCAGTCGTTTATGTTAATGATGGTGAACTTTAGCAAGATATAAAGGACATTAATGACTTCTTGGCTTTTCTCCTCTTGTGCTACTTTTACTCTACGCTTCAGTCTTCATCATTATTCTATCAGTTATCACTCATGGCCACAATAGCAGCTGTTAAACACGAGTTATAGAGAGTCCCTTTAAGTCAAACTGCAGAACGATGATGTGACTCTGACGAAACTTAGTACAGACTTGATGTTGCAGAAATGAATGTAAACCAATGGCTGCCTGCAGCAGGAGGAAACTAATCAACACAAATGAGAAGTAAACATGATTTATAGTTAAGGAGCTAAAACTTGCAGGTTTGCACCCAATAGTTTTCTCACTGACATTTTCAAAATCTCATCATACAAAGTGTGTAAAAAACAGGAAAAAACAACAACATTTAAGATTAAAACTCTTCATTTCTCTGCACCGCCTCATAGATAGAAGTATATTCACATGATTTATTCATCTATTTTCCACTGACTGTAGAACTCCTCCGTCAGAGTGATTTCTGCTGACCCATCAACGGCTCATAAACATATTTTTCCAGCTCGTATGAACGCAGCAGGTCTGCGTCCTCCGTTCGGTCCCGCGGGGGTCAGCTCAGCTGCTCCCGGCGATCGCAGCCCATTGTGTGTCTCTGTGTGGGTGTCAGGAAGTTGAGGCATTGAGCTGTGCTTCCTTCCTGTCCGGCCTGGATCGCCGCCGCCGCCAACGCCACACGGGGGTGATTGACACTCAGCTCTCTGAGCTGCAGGATGCCTGCTGGATCACTCCTGCTCTCAGAGCTGACTTCTGGGTCATTGTGTCACACAGAATCACAGATGGTGTGTTTCCTCCGGGAGATATATGATGACATAGAAGATTTGAAACTGTAAATAAATATAATCTCTGCTGTGTGTCAGAACACGGAGGATTTCCCATCATGAAGGTGTGTTGAGTCATGAGTGAGCAGATTGACAGAGGAAGGATCTTTAAGTCTCGTCTGTGTTGACACGTCTTCCTGCTCGGCCGTCTGCTCAGCCTCTCACAGAACAGACACTTTATTACTGAGCAGGCAAATCAATTGTTAAGCTGATTTCACGGACTTACAGTACAGCAAATGTTTCCCTTAATGTTTCATCATGTGATTATGATAACAGCCGGCTTCATAATGGAAGGTTTAAATGTTCAGTTGGACGTCTCCGCTGTGTGAGCGACTCACTACGTCACATTTAAATACTTTACATGGTGTGAATTCTCCTGGTTCTACTGGAGCTAGCTGTCAGGTTGGAGGTGACCTCTCTGGTATGTGTTTTTGTGTCTATAGTGACAAGTTGAGTTAAGCTCTGCTGACAGACTGTTTGCTGTAGAACCAGTCTGGTTGAAGAAGGTGTGTCCGTGTTCAAGATAAACCTCTGATAGAGTTGTCACATCCAGGATATATATATATACGCACAATACGCATGTTGACCTTGGTTTCTACAGAGTTTTTAGTCAACCTCGTTGGTCCACCACTTTGGTCCTGACTGAAATATCTCAATAACTACTGGATGGACTGTCATTAAATCTTTTGGGGGACATTCGTGGTCCTCAGAGGATGAACCCTCCTGACTGTGGTGATCCCCTGACTTCATATTGCAGGTTCAATATTTAACTTTAGGATTGACTGGTGCACAAAAGAGTGCTTTAATATGGAGCATCTCTCCTCTCGTTCATATTTAATAAACACATATATCAGCGCATGTTTTCACCAGAAAAACTGGACTTGTATGTTTATAAAAACATTTTAGCACCGTTAATCCACTGTTGCCAAAAGAAGAGCAGAAGCTTGTTTCTACTGGATGGTTTGTTATCAGTCAGCCTTCATGTTGAAGCTAAAACAGACCGTTGGACCTCCTTCTGTGTTGTTCTCTCTCTGTGTGTCTCGGCCTCATAATAATAATGATAAATGTCAGTTTTGCCTCACTGAGTGTCTGAAATTATCATAGTTACTATTTGGAGGATGAACTCTAATATGATTTAAGTGATACATTTATTTATTCTTTATTTAACCAGGTAAAAATCAGTTGATTTTCAATGGCGATCTGGTGAAGAAGGCAGCTATGTCGGTACACGTCATACAATAAAACACAAAACAACAGATCACAAATGGTTCAGAGTAAAACTAATGTCCACACGTCAACAGAAGACATTAAATATACACATGATATCGTAACAGGAACAATACATGGTAAAAAAAACTTCATTTTTTTAAGTCTAGTTTTAATAACTGTAATATTTCCATTTGTATTTTGCTTACATGCAAATGATCCATAAGTCAGTCAGACCTATATTAAACCTAGCGCAGGTTGCTATTCCAGTGTAGAAATACTGGTCAATTATTCCAGGTTGCTTTATTTCAGAGACACATGTAGATTTAGGCTGCATTCACACCAGTTCCGCAAGTCCTCCCATTCATTTTTAATGGCGGTAGTGCTTTTGGGCTTTGGCTGCTGCTGTGGGAGCCATAGAGGGTGGCCAAAAGATACGCAGCGGCCTGCAGCAGAAAAGTAGAAACAGAATCAACCTTTGGAGAAACACAACCTGACGTCACGCTGCGGTGGCCGATCACGTAACCGGCGATCCAGAGCTGTAGAACCCAAACATGAGGGAACAAAAGACGTTAACCGCGTGCAGTCGATGGGCCGTTGAAGTGATTCTCCCACAGCGCCGCACAACCCTGTGGTGAATCGCCGCAACGCCTGATCTGGTGTGAATGTAGCCTCAGTCACAGAGGAGCTCATGTTCACATCAACACATCTATAAACTGTCTGACTTTTCAACCTTTACTCCAAGAGAACATTTCCTTCAGTTGTTTTTTAGGGTATTTTTCCCTCGATTGTCCTTCATAATCCTAATCTCCTTTACTCCCCTCAGCAGTCATTGTACCTCTAATCAAGAGAGTAGCTGCTGGATAAACAGATCCACTGAGCTGCTGATCCTTTACAGACCGTTTCTTTTATAGCTTCATTCTGTCATTTTGCTCTACACATTATCTCGACCCTGGTGTAAAATAATCACATGTTTAAGACTACTCCAGTCCTGGCTGGATTACGGAGGCCCTGAGAGGCAAGTGAGAAAAAAACATTGTTTATTCATTTTCTAGGTCCGATCTCTCGTGTGTTTATGACTTAAGAACAGGTGAAAATAAAGGTTTTTGCAGGCTTAAATGTATTTATCTTTCTCAGATTTATTCATCTATCTGTGCAACAGGTGGGAAAAAGTTTTGGCAGATGAAATTATTTTGTGTTTGTTGTTGTAATACTAATTGTGGCCACAAGAGCCCAAAGTGCACCACTACCTCATGTTCTAAATAAAAGCATCCATGATTGTGTTTAAAGTGCATGAAGTGAAACTCACCTATAAGAAAACATAAATGCTTTTAAGGCCCAGACTCACCAACACACCAGACTCACCAACCCGACATCAGAGAACTAGCAGCGATGAAGGCCGCCTGCTGCGTCGCCTCACGTCTCCTTTGTCTCGGCCAAAAAGTTACACTCGAACAAACCTCGAAGACGTTATGATACGTACATGAAACAAAGCGGTGTTTGCCGACCATTTTTCACACCACTCTCACTCACCACTCAGCTTCATTCCAGATGTTCATGTCGTTGTGAAAATATCTGGAATGATCAGATGAGATGAAGATGAAGAATGAGAAGAGCCTTCTGTGTGTGTCCTCTTGACTTCACTCGTCGGTTTGCTTTCCTCACTTCCGTTTCTCTTCTCGTGCACTGATTGGTTTAAGCTGAACAGCCAATCAGAGTGATTTCTCTCACCGACGAGCTCCGCCGCCGTTTCAACACGCTCATTGGACCGGAAAAAACTCAGACACGGGCAGACTAGAGCCGACGGTGAGGGACACATCGCAAAAACTAGACCGACAGACGCTCATCGACACCGACCCCAAACTGTCCGACGGCCGTACGTCGGCTTGCTGTGTCAGGACCTTTAGCTCTATTGAGAACATGAGGTAGTGGTGCATTTCAGACTCTTGTGGCCGAAATGAGTATTACAACAACAAACACTTAAAAAAATGATCCTGACAACAATCACCTGCCAAAACTAGTTTCACCTGTTTAACTTGTTTTGCCACCTGTTCTTGAGTCATAAACACCAGAGAGAAAACTATGTAGATCAGACTTAGACTGGATCACCAGATTTATTTTTCTCTCACTTGCCTCTCAGGGTTTCCGTAGATTTATGTTTCTGAAAAGATATTGAATGTAATCTATCACTTAAAGCCTGTCCATCGTCCATAGTTAAAATGATTCTGTCTGTCTCAGGTGACGGAGTTGTGTGGAGCGAAGCGTCTGGGCTACTTCGGTACGCCTCAGTTCTTCGTGGCGCTG
>CAKALU010038701.1:0-25546 GCA_916700995.1 Hozukius guyotensis
TGGAGAGGAGGTTGTGTTGCTCTGGCTTTATCTGTTTGGTGTGGAGAGGAGGTTGTGTTGCTCTGCCTCTATCTGTTTGGTCGTGGAGAGGAGGTTGTGTTGCTCTGGCTTTATCTGTTTGGTGTGAAAGGAGGTTGTGTTGCTCTGGCTCTATCTATTTGGCGTGGAAAGGAGGTTGTGTTGCTCTGGCTCCATCTATTTGGCGTGGAAAGGAGGTTGTGTTGCTCTGGCTCCATCTATTTGGCGTGGAGAGGAGGTCGTGTTGCTCTGTTTGGCGACGCCGGGAAGCTGTTTGACATTCTCCTGGATCCACTTTCTCACATATGTTCACATTATATGTATTATTTTTTGTAATATGGATTGTCTGTGCTGTATTTTCATTATGCTGTTACTCTGTACACACGACATCTATTGTACGTCTGTCTGTCCTGGGAAGGGGATCCCTCCTCTGTTGCTCTTCCTGAGGTTTCTTCCAATTTTTTTATTTTTTCCCTGTTTAGTTTTTTTGGGGGTGGGGAGTTTTTCCTCATCCGATGAGAGGGTCGCACTGTAAAGGACAGACGGTGTCGTATCCTGTGTGAACCAGTCAAGTTCTTCCACACCAAACTGGGAAAACCATTTCTGTATGGACCTGGCTTTGTGTACGTGGGCATTGTCATGTTGAAACAGGAAAGGGTGTTCCCCAAATTAGGAGTAAACTATTATCCAAAACATCACTGACTGTATGCTGCTGCATTTAAATCGAAACTAAGGGCCTGATCCCAAACCGTGAATAACAGCCCCAGACCAGAAGTACAGAAGTATGTTGGACAACTTTGGCCATGTAGTAGTGTATGTATGTCAACTCTGAGGCCAGCTAACATTTTGACTTGACTGACTGTCATCTGAGAACAACTGGGACATAATTAATTCAAGTTATTTGATAATTTAAAAATGTGTATGCATATGAGCCTTGCCTGTTGCACACACACACAAATAATATCAAGTAAGATATTTATCAAATAAATAATTTAAAGCTTTGAAAACCAATTTTCTCAATCAAGCGATGTAGTCCTACATTAACATACAGTTTTCTACCAAAGTTGAAAGAAACTGCCTTTGTTATTTCACATGAGACACATCTATATCTCTGTTTTTATCTGTGCTCTTTTATTACTGATTTTATTACAGTTCTGGGGATGTTTGCTTATATTACCAGACCGCAATCAATCAAATCTCATCAAACCACACTCACACAGTTCTGATGAAGCAGATTGGCTCAACTCCTGACAAAAAATAATTAAGATATTTTCCCCTACACTTCTCTCCACAACCAAATGAGCAACAACCACAGTTATTCAGCATTATAGAGAAATACTTAAGGGGCTTTTAAGAACATTTCTCACCTATACAGTTCTCAAAATTTCCAATTAATTCAGACTGAACTAATCAACGAGGAGATCCACTGATATTTAAAACATATAAGAGTCGAGTTGCTCAAAAAGGACAGAGGTATTGTTGCAGTTTCAAGCTTGCAGTAGTTGATAGAGATTGTCTCCTGATACGTCCACCTGCTGACGGTTTTAAAGTAAACCTGAAAGCTTGAAACTGCAACAATGTCCTTCATTACTATGTCACACTAACTTGTCGCGAAGGAGGCTAAATAACGCTCCAAACTTGCACTAAATCTTGGCGAGGAAAACCTGTCATGGCCATTTTCAGAGGGGTCCCTTGACATCTGACCTCAAGATATGTTAATGAAAATGGGTTCTATGGGTACCCATGAGTCTCCCCTTTACAGACATGCCCACTTTATGATAATCACATGCAGTTTGGGGCAAGTCATAGTCAAGTCAGCACACTGACACACTGACAGTTGTCGTTGCCTGTTCGGCTTCAGTTTGCCATGTTATGATTTGAGCACATTTTTTATGCTAAATGCAGTACCTGTGAGGGTTTCTGGACAATATTTGTCATTGTTTTGTGTTGTTAATTGATTTCCAATAATAAATATATACATATATTTGCATAAAGCAAGCATATTTGTCCACTTCCATGTTGATAAGAGTATTAAATAAAGTATTAAAGAGGTACATTTTGAACAGATAAAAAATGTGCAATTAATCACGATTAAATATTTAAATCGATTGACAGCCCTAAATAAAATGGTTCCCAACAGACCAAAGAGACAGTCGTGTCTCGAAGGGAACCTGCAAATTGTGAAATCTGATCTGAGATTTGCCAAATCTTGCAAAAACTCTTGCGAGACTCGCTGCCCGACGACCTATGCTAACCTTAACCATCTTGCGAGAGTTTCCCCAACTTTCGGGTTCCCTTCTAGACACGACCCAAACACAGAGATACCACCACATGAGGTCCAATCTGCGCTGCCCCAAACAACTTCATATGATCACAGTGAACATCATGAATTATTTAACACTAATACTCAATAGCATTTTGTGATAATGCAACTACAAGTCTGTGACAAGCCTGTGACGCTGTTGGTGATGTTGTCACCTTTGGTCCTGCGTCTTCTGCAGCTCTTTGGTGATGTCGTCAATCTTCCCCTGCAGCCTCTTCTTCCTCTGCTCTGGAGGAAGGTGAGAGAAATCTTCTGCAGCTTGCGGCTACACACACACACACACACACACACACACATACACACAGCACAAACACAGTAATTATCCTAAGCACCATGTATACGACAACCTTATCAATGATCACCACCAGATGTCACTCCTCCCTGTTTCTAGCTCTCTTTCCCACTGTTAATCAGACGTCTACACACATAGAGAAACCTAACAAGAGAGAAACACTTAAGTATACTGTGTCAAGGAAACAAACTCTGGTCAAGGTATGAAAGTAATGATTGCAAAAACACACATAGTTACAGACAGAGAGAGAGGAGAAAGACATTTCAGAGCTGTATAACATCCCTGAGAATACTACTGAATTTCAGCTGTGCAGTGTTTTGGACTGATGCATATACAACAAGTAAGACTCTTTCTCCTGTGATGCCATACCAATGTACATTTAGGTAAGTGAAAGAATTCAATTTAATTCATAAAAGATCATTTAAATCATTAATGTTATCAAGGGAAAAATAAGCAGATCTAGATTCTCTACAATTTTTGAGACAGAGTTCCTAAATTGAGGAGTAACAATGACAAAAGCACAATCAGCCTTTGTTCTTGCTTCTTAAATATCTCGGTTTGGTTAAAAGCCTCGCTGCAGGCTTGGAGTGGACTACTTTGAGCTGAGCTAATGCAGACTGACTGAGGCAGGTAAACAAATTTGTGATTTGTGTATTTGTGTATTTGTAAATTTGTGATTTGTGATTTGTGTATTGTGACTAAAGCATGGATGATTCTCTTATAATCTTGAGTCTAAAGAAAGGGCCTGTTTTCTCCACAGAGACTAAGTTAAATAACAATATGAGATTACAGATTTAAACCTGTAGTAGGCAGGATGTTTTTAGCATCATTGGGCAAAAAATCCATAATAACCATTCAGCATATTGCAATTCAAGTGTTCTGAGAGAAAACTAGACTTCTGCACCTCCTCATGGCTCTGTTTTCAGGCTTTAAAACATCTAGCCCGTGACGGGAGACTTTGGCCAATCACAGGTCATTTCAGAGAGAGAGCGTTCCTGTTGGCTGTTCATTCAAAGGAGGCAGCTGTCAATCACTCTCAAACTCCGATCAAACGGTCAAACTAGGCAGCGCTGATCAAATATGAATCAATATTTTGTTACTGTAATGCCTATTTCACGCCTCAAATGTTTTCAGAAACATCTCATAGTGTACTGTTTAGCTGTAAAATGAGGACGTTTGCTCCAGGTTGGTGGGCGGTGCTTGGTATTTCCTCAACTGATCTCAACATGGCTGCCGGGTCACAAACTTTCTCATTTAACAGCTAAACAGTACACTACAAGATGTTTTTGTAATTTGGGTGAACTGAACCAGCTGAGTCTATGCTACAAAGACAATAACATGGAGTTATTATTTTCTTGTTTGGATGGTCATGGCTCTGACTGAGCTTATATAAAATATATGTTAGACATTGGGTGCATTTGCAAAATAAGAGTGTTGATTTTGGATCTTAACAGAGAGAATTAGAAGTTATAAATCAGTTTGGCATCACAGAATAAAGACTTGATTCTTTAGTTTAGAGACATGTTTCCTGAATAGAAATGTAGCGCCCTGAGCCGTGAGAAAAATGCATTTCATTTTGTACATTAAAGAGTAACTGCACCCTGGCAAATAATCCTGCTTGCACTGACAACTAGTGGTGATTACATGCACTTTCAACACGCTGGTTGTGCTCACATGTACAGCAGACCACACCTGGCCACACCCAGCTGTGATTACAGGTGAGGTCATGGGAAACCCGGTCACATCTGCGTTTAACAACGGCAAAATGTCGCAGCAATCAGCTAATTTTAGTGGAATCGGCGCTCACGGCCTCAAAGTAAAACTGTGTGAATTTTTTGCATCAACACACGTTGACACAAATTTGCTGTCTGACAGTCGTCACTTTAACGGGAACGGAAAGAATGGAGGAAGCTATTGTAGCTTTATTTAACCTCTTCTGTCAGAGTATAAACTGCTCCACAAAAGAGGAACGGTTTGAGACGGGGATAGATTGTACAAATGGTTTGGTAACACTTTCTATCATTTATAAATGGTGAATTGATAGTTAATTAAACTTAGTTATTTTAATGTAATTTACTTAATGTTTACTAATTATTAGTAATGCTATAATTTGTTATTTTAACAGCTTATTATTGCACACATTATAACATTTTATATACAATATATATAAGTATTTGTTAATGATTAAGATTTTATTTTTAAACCTTAAAGAAATTGTTTTTAAAACATCTATAAACATTACATAGACAGATATGTGTAACACTTAATTACTTGTATTGGTTAATAATTGGTTTGTAAACCATCTACCATCACCCGTTAAAGAGATTTCTTTGGGAAGTTTTTTCTTATCCGAATCCAGGGTCTAAGGACAGAGGGTGTCATATGTTATCCAGATTGTAAAGCCCCTTGAGGCAAATTTGTGATTTGTGACATTGAGCTATATAAATAAGATTGACTTGACTTAAACTTGAGAAACTGGTTAAAAATCGTTTTTTTCATGCAGCGGATTAAATATTTGTTCATCTTGATGATTAGAAGAGTCTTTGAGGATTCTGGAAACGTCAGAACCAGTGACCGGGCCTTTTTTCCTGCAGAGGTCAGTGCAGCATGATCCAGTGTGGAGTTACTCTTTAAATAGTATTTCCCCTTGAGAAGAATCCAGCACCAGAATACTGTTATTGAAGCACCTTTTAAGTATACTCCCTTTGTAAGGTTAATAAATGTTACCATGTGCTTTTCAGCATGCGTTGTCTAGACAGAGAGAAACAGACACTCGGTGTGAGATAGGTGTAGAAACACACCACATGGGAAACACACTTTTACAGTAACAAGCATGGTAACTGTACGAATGTACAGACATAACAGTGTATTTAGATGAATAGCATCAATGAGACAAATACATGAGAGGGGAGACGTTTCCAGACAGCGGGGGGGAGGACCTGAGCAGATGTCGTCACTCACCGAGTGCTGTTTGTGTAATATCTTTAAGGTGGAAATCCTGGGTTTGATAGAGCGATTAAACTCTCTAAGGCAGAGAGAGAGAGGGGAGTGCTGCAGCTTGGAGAAGGGGAGGGAGAGGGGGAGGCTGCCCGGTTGGAGAGAGGATGGGGGAGAGAAAGACGGAGGGGCAAACTGAGGAAGGGAAGGAAAAGACAAGGGAGCAGAGGAAGAGGAGCAAAGGAGGAGGGAGAAAATGACACTGGTAAAGAGAGGAAAAGAAGAGAAGAAGAAAGGGGAGTCAAACAGATGAGGAGATATTTGTAATAAAGTGGACAAAGAGTTAAAGAGAGACTAGCGAGGCTTGTTTTGGGGCAAGTCTGTGCAGCAGACTGGAATTAGAATTGGTCCCTGAGGGCAACAGGGTGGTGGGGTAAGACATGAGAGGAATGTGTGTTAAGTTTCATGCGTGTGTGTTTGTTTTAATGCATTGTTATGAGACCATGTGAGCGTCATTTTGCACTTCTACAGCGCTCAACAGAAGGAGGACGAGAAGGGAGCTGGGCCCTGATCTTTGTGCAGATTCGACTGTTGATTTTTAAGTTCTTTAAAGCGGTTTCAAAATGTATCTACAACAAGTCGTCAAACCTGCAAAAGTACAGGTATATCCACAGTTAACTGTAGGGATGCACCGATCCAACTTTTTCAGTCCCGATAGCAAAATGGATCAGGCTTGACTTAAACATTGCTTTCCAAAATGTAACAAATAAATATATAGATAAAATTTTACAGAACTGTATTAAAATAATAAATTGTGTACCAGCAACTTGGTAAAAAAATCTTCAAAATTAACAGGAACCTTTTTAATGCAGCAACAAATTGGTCAAAACTTTAAAATTTCAGTATATAATGTTTATTTTATACAAACATAGAATTTAATTTAATAGATTGGCCCCATTGTCACCGATACCCGATCCGTCTGTTTGAGTCAGTATCGGCCCGATATCCGATCCGGTATCGGTATCAGTGCATCCCTTGTTAGCTGTAAGATTATACCCTTTCTTAGATGTGTATTGAGAAATGTTGATGCAATTATTATTTGAAATGAAAACATGTCGGTTATTAAAGGATGAGTCTTTTGATATTTATTTTTCTCATGTCAACAAATCCCATTAAAATACCAAAACCAACAATGAATTGATCCGACTAACAAAGCCTGATATAGCTCATTCCTCTGTGCCGTAGAGCTCTACTGCTGTCCAAAAACTATTAAAAACACATCAGAGAGCCACACCGTTGCACTTGGCTCATGTTTCATTCTTACAATGAACATGAGCACTGTAGTTTATTTTTAATCAATCTGAATATGTATTCTGGGGCTGAAAAAAGTCCCGAACCGATTTACTCCTGTATGAGTAACGTTTGCTAAAAACTACAGTGCTCAGCTGTTTTACTATTATTATTAAATTATTATCATTTGGCCTTTTTTTAAAAATGAAAATATATATTTGTGACCCATTTTTAAATTTTAACCAGTTCCACTCCATCCCTCTTCTCTTTTTCATAGACCCATTTTTGCCTTTTTTAGGGGGGTACAGGGGGTTTTAGGGGGAGATAGCAGGTCAACAGTAGATGTCACATAGAAGTGGTGTGCATCATCTGAAAGCTGGAACCTGAAGATTAATTTGAGATGCAGCTCAGCACTGTATGTCAATTTTTTCTCGTCATAAATCAGTAATAAAAACTGAATCAATTATTAAAATAAATTGTGAAAGTGTATAAGGGCTTAGAACATTAGACTGGAAGTATATGATGGCCATCCTCATGCTCTATTATGTCTAATAAGTTGCTGCAGCAATTTTTGGGTTAATACCATTTGTTACACAGATTTGGTGCTACATTTGACAATTTGTATCAGTCAAGAATTGATAAAAAAGTATCAATAATCCCTCCAAAATACCACATCAGGACCCCAAGACCTTGAGGAACACCATAGAAAAAGCCATGCTGTGATTTGGTTGTTGTGATCAAAAACTTTTGACATTTGGAGATTTCTGCAAGAATTGCGTTTTTTGCATTACATCTGCTCAGAAATCCCCTTATTGTCAATCCTAGGAAAGCCGTCCATCCTCTGAATGCTCTAGGTCTCTAGTTTGTGGCTGTAAAGTTTCATGAGGCTGTGATTATCCTAGAGGTCACCACAGGTCATTTTATACAGTGAGGTCAAGTTTTAAACCATGGTCTCACTACAATGAAATGGCTACTATGGGGACTAACATCATCACACATGAATACAGTTGGGCTCATTGGATCCACAAGAGTCTCAGTTTTACAGTGATACCCAATTTATGTAATTCAAGACTGTTTAGGGACCCCAGTATGCAGAAATATTCAAACACACCATTTTAGAATAGGCAAAAATAACACATTTGTACTGCATGCACAAAACTGCATGTGATTATCATAAAGTGGGCATTTTTATTTACAGATCTTGAGGTCAGAGGTCAAGGGACTCCTTTGAAAATGGCCATGACAGTTTTCCTCGCCAAAATTTAGCGGAACTTCGTAGCGTTCACGTCTAGCTCTAAAACTCAGCCTGTTGCAGTCTCTGAAAAAAGTAAAGTCGGCCGAAGGCGCCGGTGCCCTCAAGGAGTGGAAGAGATTAACTTCACTCTAAAGATTAACTTTCTGGAAGTATTGAGAAATGGACTGACGCTTTGTTGGTTTTGGTCTTTACATGGGATTTGTTGACATTAAACACAAAAATGTATTAAATGCACTTGCATCATGCACTCAGTTTTTAACTGGAGTGGGTTCATAAATTATATGTAAATTATTTAAATCAGATTGATTACTGAACACAAATATTGTACAATTCTATCTCTGGTTTTAGAGTGAATTTAATTTGCTTTAAGAGAGATTTTTGCAGGGTTTATTTTCATAATTAGAATATGTATATTTAAGACTTCAGATTTAAACTGTGAAGCACTCTCTGATGAGAACTCAATTATATGGTGGGTGCTCATTATCGTTTTCAGAAAAAAGAGCACACCATGTTTCAACAAAAACTAACAAATCAACCTTGTTAACTGTGTTTAAAGAACCAAGTCACATGGGTTAGACGTGACAGGATCATTTTAGCCCGATAACAACTTGTTAGCCCAGATTACCTGAGCTACATTTAAAGAACAGGACAGGGAGGATTTTCAGGTTGTCAAATGCAGAAGCAGGCGA
This sequence comes from Hozukius guyotensis, assembly GCA_916700995.1. Taxonomy (NCBI): domain Eukaryota; kingdom Metazoa; phylum Chordata; class Actinopteri; order Perciformes; family Sebastidae; genus Hozukius; species Hozukius guyotensis. The sequence goes on from CAKALU010038701.1 coordinate 8,805, forward strand.
AGCAGAGAGGAGAGAGGCAGTAAATAACTCGTCCATGACAAACTCAAAGTGAAGTGAATCTAATGCGAACAGAGTGCAAATTCACCTTGTTCTTCTTGCTGAAAGGCCAGAGCTTGGCGCGCACTTTGGGGGGGTTGAGGCTGGAGTCAGAGGTTGCTGGTTTGATTCCTTGGGTGTAGTCTTCAAAATCCAAATCTGCAGGTCGATCAAAACCAGACTTGTGCTGCTCTATGAACAGTATTGAGTCCTGCAGGAAGACAAACAGACACATATTTAAGATTTAACACACAATCACTAAAAAGTTGTGACCAAGATGTACTGAGCAGGACATTTTACAGCTAAAACACAAACTTACATGTATGGAAGAGCAAATAAAAAATCCCCTACAACAACCCCTGCCTTAAATATTACTGTAGAGATAAATCAACACCTCTCACACACACAGTGTCAACAACAGGTTTGTTGTTGCATTGAATATGCATATATGCGTGTATACAGGTTTGTGTGTGCCGGTGTACACTAGTCACACTATACACTATGAGTCTAGACTTATGTATGTATGTATGAGTAAGGATGCCTTGCTCATGTTACACATACATTTGCTATCTTTCAATGAAGTATTGAAACAAAAAAAGGAGCGCATTGGATTGCTGTAGTAAACCTTGCAAACTTGTGTACATAGAAAGAGAAACCCATTACAGGACCTTCTATTATTTTGGAAATAATGTGCTTTATGCCACTGATTAGCAATCAGTTATCATCAAGACTACTGTAGGCTTTTCAAATTTTGAAAAAGTGTCTCCATTGAGACAGTTCTTTAGAAAACATACTCTACACAACATGAAAAATGTGCGCACAAAACAGGTACAATGTTTACAAAAACTACAAAACAATGCAGAAATGCAAGTTCTATACGAATCAAACTAGGTGTACCGGTTTTGCAGTATTTAAAATTCAGAAAATGTGACCTTAAAGGTTCCCTGTGGGGTTTTAACACACCAAGAAATGCAGCAATGTGCCAGAAAAGACAGAGAAGAAGACTGCAAGCTAGTAAACATGCATGTAAACAATGCAGGATTTAAAATACTTTAAAAATCTTCTTTGCAACTGTTTTATGAGGAAGGAAATGTAGTAAACACATTTGTTAGACCTCAAGGATATACACAATGCATCTTGGTGAGTGACATTGAATGTAAACATAACTTTTGTTTGTTTACAAGAAAACTCCACAGGGAAAAAATGATGCGTATGCAAAAAAGAAGCTACAACCAGCAAGCGATTAGCTTAGCTTAGCATAAAGACTAGAAACAGGGGGAAATGGCTAGCCTGGCTCTGTCCAAAGGCAACAACAGCAGGGGTTATGTGCTGGACTATTCCGCAGTAGTCTTGCATAGCCAGACTCATCTCCACAGCCCTGTGTCGGTGCTAAAGAAACGTCTGGCTCCACACATTATCGTTCTGCTATAGGGGGAAAAACGCTCTGCCTTGTTTGTATTTCTTTTAGGGCTGTCAAAGTTAACTCGATAATAACGTGTTCAAGATTCATGACTTTATAGTGAACAACAGGAGGTCTATTTTTAATCCTTTTATTAAAAATAATTGATTTTTTCATGTAAAGGTCTGGAAGAGCCCGGTAATAACATTGTCAAATCATAATTTAGTTGCTTTTTGTGAGTTAATAGAAATGTAACTGATTGTGTTAAATATATTTGAAATATGTCAAAGTTAGCGCGATAATAGCGCGTTAACGCAAAATACGATTTTTACACTGTAGCGAGCTCAGTTTTAAAGCTAGAGTGAAGATACTGGCATCATATGAAACTAGAAAAACCTAAAGAATCTATTGGTACAAACCATGTCATACTATACTATACTCAAATAACGCTCCAAACTTACACTAAATTTTGGCAAGGAAAAACTGGCATGGCCATTTTCAAAGGGGTCCCTTGACCTCTGACCTAAAGATATGTGAATGAAAATGGGTTCTCTGGGTACCCACGAGTCTCCTCTTTACAGACATGCCAACTGTATGATAATCACATGCAGTTTGGGGCAAGTCATAGTCAAGTCAGCACACTGATACACTGACAGCTGTTGTTGCCTGTTGGGCTTGAGTTTGCCATGTTGTGATTTGAGCATATTCTTTATGCTAAATATAGTACTTGTGAGGGTTTCTGGACAATATTTGTCATTGTTTTGTGTTGTTAATTGATTTCCAGTAATAAACATATACATACATTTGCATGAAGAATATTTGCCCCTTCCCATGTTGATAAGAGTATTAAATACTTGACGAATCTCCCTATAAGGTTCATTTTGAACAGATAAAAAATGTGCATTAATTTGCGATTAATTACGATTAACTATGGACAATCACGCGATTAAATATTTTAATCGATTGACAGCCCTAATAGACACACGTACAGTCAAACAAACATCTAACATTTACCTGTTTCTCATCAATTTTCACTCCTGCTGCAGAAATCCCCTCTAAACACTTAGTGATGATGGGCAGCACCTTCTTCTCCATGTCCGAAAACTGGCAGTAGCCCTCAGCCAGCCGCCGAATCCTCCGCTCATCCATGTCCTGCATTTTCTGTTCGACACACAAACATACAACTGCCTCCTTAAATTCCATATTATATTCACACTGTCTGTGTTTATAAATGGCACATTCAAATGCTTATGAAAACACTGGAGAAGGATCACATTTTGAAAGGGTGTGTTTGGTTTCTATTACGTAACTTAAGCAGGTGTGTGAGCTCTGCCCAGCTGCATTGTGAGTGTGTGTGTGTGTGTTTACGTGTGTCTCTGTCTCACATTGAAGATCTGCGGTATCTCTGAGTAGTAGTAGAAGTTTTGTTCCTTGTTGTATTTCTGGAGCTGTGCTGCATAGTCGTTCCTGCACTCCTCCGCTGTGTGTGTGCGGGCATGGGCATGTTGCTTGGCCTTCAGAGCGAAAGATAGGGAGGATGCAGGAAGAGGGAGATATGATGCAAAACAAAATGCAAAGTGGGAGAGATGTGGGATGCAGGGAGGAAGTGGAGAGAGGAGACAAGGAGGTGAAAAAAGGGAGACAGACAAGGAAAGTTGACTTCTTTTGTTGACTGAAAATATAAAAACCAAAGGTGAAAAAAAATCTGCGCTCAGTTGTTGATGTTAACGTGTGTGTGTGTGTGTGTGTGTGTGTGTGTGTGTGTGTGTGAGTTTACCTTCTCGACATCGAGCCTGGTGGCATTGAGATCGCTCTCTGTTTTCTCTGATTGTTGTGTGGCTTTTTCAGCCTCTGCCCACTCCTTGGCATAGCGCTTCTTAGTCTGCAGGCATGTAGACACACACAAACACAGAGACAGACATACACTTTAATTATTACACTTGAATAAAGCTTCAGTAGTATTAACAATTTAGTCAGGGAACACAGTCCCAAATGCAAGGGTACTGCCCAACAAATAATGCACGTTATGTTACTGTGTGTTAAAGCTGCAGTCGGTAACTTTGAACAAATATGATTAAAAGTAATATTTATAAAGCTGTCACTATATCCTGACAGTGGTGCATGAGACAGATAATCTGTTAAAAAATCATGTTCCTCTTTATCCTCCTAGTGCTCCCAATGGCATTTGCAAGATTTCACCACAACAACCAATCAAAGCCGAGCAGTCTCTCTCCAGCAGTTCTCAATCTCTGCTCGCGGAAACCACAAACTCAGATCAAACGGTCAAACTAGGCAGTGCTGATCAAATATGAATCAATATTCTGTTACTGTATTGCCTATTTCTCACCTCAAATGTTTTCAGAAACATTTAGTTTACTGTTTAAAATGAGAAAGTTTGTGACCCGGCCGCCATGTTGAAAACAGTCGAGCCAAAACATAGCACCGCCCAGCGGCCAGAGCAAACTTTCTCATTTTACAGCTAAACAGTACACTAGAAGATGTCTCATGCACTACTGTCAGGATATAGTGACAGTTTGTGACAGTGAAACTTGCTTAACTTCTTGTAGTCCGTGCACAGCAGGTCTGCACATGCACTTTAATTTGTCACTATGGGCATGAGCCATCTAGTTGCACTATTGTATTTATTTCACAGTTACTGTGTTGTAATTGTGTGTTTTTGCTGTGTGTGCTCTGTGATTATATGTTTTGTTGTTCAGCGCACCAAAACAAATTCCTAATCAACTGCAGTTGATATGGCAATAAATTATTGAATCTTGAATCCTGAACATGCAAAAATGTGCTATTTGTCACAGGCAAACACATAATTCAACATATATGAAGAATAATAAATAAATAAAACAATAAATTAATTATGAATATATATTTACTTGGGTTTCCTTTCAAGGAAATTCCTCTGTCAAAAACTGATTTTGTACTCAACAAAACTAACTAAAATAAAGGTCTATGAACTTTGGTTGAATTTCCCCTATAATATTATTATTATTATTATTATTATTATTATTATTATTATTAGTAGTAGTAGTAGTAGTAGTAGTAGTAGTAGTAGTAGTAGTTGTAGCAGTAGTAATAGTACTTCTTTAACAGTTCATTACAGGAAACATTTAAGAAATTGTTGGGAAATTATGGGAAAGACAGACCTGTAAAATAAAGCCACAAAAACTACCTGCATGATTGCAAGAGGCAAGTGAGATTTTCTTTTCCTAATTTAGGCAAACAAATCCTTTAAATAATAATCATCATACTCATACAACTTTGAGACCTCAAAAATAGGGAAGATTTCAAAACCAAAGTAGGAGTCTGGGGGTCGTCCCCCAGAAGAAATTGAGTTTCAGAGACTTTTCCTGCATTCTGGTAACTGTTAAAGAATGAAAATAACTAGGACTGTCAAAGTAACCTAAACCTAACCTAAATTTGATTTAACGCCACTAATTTCTTTAGCGCATTTACGCAATCGATCTTCCGGAGGTTGTACCGGGCTCAGTTTGAAAGCTACAGTGGAGATACTGGCATCATATGAAAGTAGAAAACCAGAAAATCCATTTGTATCAACCATGTCTACTAGCTTGTCGGGAAGGAGGAGAATGATTAAATATTTTAATTGATTGACATTGACAATCGACATTGAAAATAACAAAATATTAAGTACACTGCAACAGTATTTTTTTTTTTTAAATAGGCCTACTTTTAATTTTACTTTTAATATTCAGGAAAGAAAATTGAATAATTCGCCTCGAACTTGTGTGAATCTCTGGTATGACCTAGGCTAATATTCATCAGTTTCATTCATTCATTTTTCACTCTGCTTGAGTATTTCTTTCTCTTAGTTCTCTCCATTTCCCTCTCTGTATTTCACTAACTGAAGATCCGTTCAGACACAACGCAACGACGGTACCACTGTGGTCTGAAACCTGTTATTCCCAATGGCTTGTGCCAAGACACGCCGGCTTTGCTGTGATGTGCGGCGAGCGCAGCTCAAACCGCGCCGCAGTGTCGCAAGCAACTCTCCTCCGCTGGGAAAAGACATTTGGTGTAGCTCTATTGCCGTCTGGGTGGAAACAGTAGGGCTTATACACACTGTGCAGTGCCAGAAACATGTTGAGATAACGAAAAGGGAAAAAAAAGTGTGAAAAATTGCAATAAATCTGAAGAAATGGGACCCTGGGAGGAGATCATGTGATCCAAACTAGATGCCTGAAAGCAACAAGAACACGTGACTCACACTTTCTAGTTGTTTAAAGCTGCCCTCTAAATTCTGCTGGGCCTTCTTGGCATCAGACAGGTGCTGTGGAACAAAGAGGTTTCAGTTAATGAGCTGCAGTTTAAGATTATGACTCAGTGAACCACGTCAATCTGCCAAACTTCCCTGTTCCCTGTTCCCTCTGTCCTCCCTCCCTCCCCCGTGTGATCTTCCTCCTTCTCTCACCGTTTTGCGTTCCAGTTTGAGATCCTGAAGGTACTTGGTGAGTTCCACGCAGATGCCGGTCATCATGTTTTCAGCGATGAGCTCCCGTTGGCCGGCGTAATCGTTGAGCTCGTTCAGGATCTCCTGGAGTGATGCGTGATTGCTGAATCTGCAGCATAGAGGGAGAGACAATTAGGAAAATCATCACAGCTGGAGAGACCGACGTTTAATTAAAAATTGCTGAACCCAAATCCAATGACAGCTTAGCAACCGTAACTAGGCACTGTCAAGCTTTGGATCTCTCCGCATGTCGAAGCAATGTGCTCTAATAAGTGTGTGATATGTATAAAAGACATGAGCAAACATGAAATGGATGAATTAAAGTGTGTGCTTATCTGCGTTGGTTGCAAACGTTAGCATGTCCTGCTAACTAGCTTACAAACGACAGTAGAAGCTTTGCATTATTTTTAAGATAATTACTACTATTTAGTAGAGTTACAGGTTTCTTTAGAAAAATATCTTTTCAGGACTTTAACATCCACCCTGTGGGAGCCAAGATGCTACTATATCAGAGTTTAACGCTATGTACAGAACAGAAAGTCACACAATAACACAAATAAACTGACCGTTCGGTGCAGCGGTAGACCAGCAACTCCTGTTTTCTGGGAGGTAAAATTACCGTTTTTGTGAGTGGAGTCTGCTGGCTTTCAAGACGGCGAGGTAAGTCGCAAGGTAAAGCAGTGAAAATATTCTAAATATAGTGTACACTTAAATTGATACTAATTTTTTTTGGGGTGGGCCTATTTTTAGGTGGCTAAAGTACATTTTTCTGCTGTTCCCGTCCACTGCCGATTTACCTCGCCATCAGACAGCCCTTTCCATCGGGGAACTGAAGCCGTTATATCGCTCTCTAACAAAGCCACCAGACCCCATTCACAAAGCCAGTAATTTTACCTTGCAGAACGTGGGAGTGTACATACAAACCCACTTCATAAAAATCCAAACTAGCCCTTTCAGTTATTTCCAAACTTAGTACAGCTAACATTGACTCAGCTAGTGCTAGCGTTCACATTATTCATAACCTTATTGGTTAGCTTCATGATTAGCTCACTTTGGTAACCTGCTTTTTGCAACGGCTGAGTGGGTGGGCAGATGGACCCGCCCTTTAACTCACACAGTAGTCTGTCTGCTCTTTTTTTTTTTTTTTTTCGCTTGGGGACCTTTAAAACCAGAATCTCGAGCCAAAGATGTGTAAAATATCATCATCAGTTATTCCTCATCCTCAAATTATTTTCTTTTTTATAAGTGACGCATACGTTTTGACAATAAGAACGTTAAATCATAAATAGAACCACGGTGTTGCTTGTTGTCCAAGTTTATTTTTCCACCGTAAGCACTAAAACCATTGAAGGGTAACGTCAGAATGAATAAATTACATTTTTAATTACAATACTGCACTATAATACTAGAACAAACCAGTATTTCCATGTGTTCTCTGTGGATCATCAGCTGGTTAGGATGCTGATTTTTCTTCCTGAGCTTTAGCATCAGCCTTTTAGCATTATAACATGTAGCCTTCATGTGCATATTTCAGACGCTTTTACAGAATTGTCATTTTAAAACGAGTCAGCGCAAAACATCAAAAAGTCAACTGGAGATGGAGTTTTCAAACAATTGACACAGTGAGTTTTAGCGATAACATTACCTTACGCTAGCTAGCTAGCTACACATTTCAGCCGATGTTATCCGTAGTTGTCAGAGAAATGAGAAGCCTGCTTTTGTTTACTTCTGTGTGAAATCAAAGACCTATAGTTTCAAAATTGACTGCAAATTTTAATTAGTAAATCTGCCACCCTTATCATTCCTACTGCATGTGGTGCAAGAACGGAAAGCTTGACAGCCTTACAGCAACAGTAACTAAGGCGGTTTAGTGAGCAGTACATTGTAATTTCTATATGGACATTTTCAAAATTGACCACATAAACAGTCTAAATGGGGCACTTTGTATTTCCTGTTGCAGTGTTTGTTAATACAGTAGCTGACGGGAAGTAAACTTGCACCAAAGCTGTTGCCCTAGCAACAGAATGGCAATTGTTATTGTTCTCTTACTTGCAGTCTTGCTCTTCTTTGCTCCCTCGTTTGGCATATTTCTTTGATAGATTCCTATTAAGACAGTGAAAAAGAAGCAGTGTGACTCTCTATTACACTCACATACATAAATGCACAATACAGTTTAGTTCCCAATTCATGTAGATATAAATACACCTTCAGAAACAAGCTTATAAAAAATCAAAAAGCACACCTGAGTTGTTTAGCGTAGTTCTGCTCTATTTCTGTCCGTTCCTTCACAAACTTTATGTAGCGCTCCACCAGGTCGAGGCCGCACTGCGTATGCTTGTCGATGTGATCGTACTGGTCCTGCGAGAGGAACAGCACAAAGCAACATGTTTTCATACATGTATTTGCACACAAACGCTGCTGCATCTGTTGAGCGATACAGTGGACACAGTGCAGTCTAAAGCTTTTTGGATGGTGACACATGTTTCATTGTTTTGGCTCTGCGCTCCAGCACTTTGGATTTGAAACAAAGTTAATGAAGTTAAAGTTGAGGGTGGTTACATCAGTGTAGGACTTGCAGCCATTTTTTGTGCACATTCCAATTTTAAAGGTCCCATATTGTAAAAAGTGAGATTTTAATTTCTATTTTTTTTTTTTATTATAAAGCAGGTTTAAGTGCTATAGAAATACTATGTAAGTATTGAAACTGAGAAATACACACAGCCCGTAATCAGAAACTGCGCCTTTGAAACAAGCCGTCAGGATTCCTGTTCCTATCGTATATTTGTGATGTCACAAATATACGATATTTAGACCATTACATCATTTTAAACGTAAACACTCTAAATGTGTCCCAGTTTATTTCTGGCTGCAGTGTTTGTGAATAACATCAGCTGACAGGAAGTAAACATGGAACCAAGGGTCGTGAAATTCCATACCAACATGCCATTTAGTAAGCTAAAACAGTATGTGAGATGTTTTAGTATTTCCGAAACCTTAGTATGAAACCAATAGAAATATTAAAGTATGCAACACGGCGGCGTATATATCCCACAATGCAATGCGGTAGTGACGACGTTGACAGACAGCTCTGTAACATCAATAACGCTTTGATTTAACTGTAAGATTTCTCTTTGCTTATATATTTAAATTAATTCAGACTTTGATTCTCACAAACCGTTGTTCTGGTCACATGAGGTTGGCACAGGTTACCATGGTTACATGTCTACAACCGGCAAGGAGGCTCTCAGGAAGTGACGACGTAAATTACTGCTCAGTGCGCCCGAAAAGATTCATACTACTGTTCATTTACACAAAAGTATGTTGAACGACAGTACATATATTGAGTGTGTAGTGCAAGGTATGCGATTTTAGACGAAGCCAAACTGTGGCCTAGCAACGCAATTCAGTTGCAATTCCGTTGAAATGTACTAAAACTGAGCGTGTCAGTCAGAGGGTAAATACGGGGATATTCAGGCAGACAGTATGAGGAAAATAAAGAGCTTTTGAACATTACAGCATGTAAACATGTTCTAGTATAAACATAAAATACAAGTATGAATCTGAAAATGAGCACGATATGGGACCTTTAAGACAATGCAACGGGACAATGACCCTAAAAATACACACAGAGACTGAGGAGTTTTAATAAAAGGTCAAACAGTGAAACGTTCTGGACTAGCCGAGTCAGTCACATGACCTCAGTCTGAGTTATCACGTGTTTCACCTACTGAAGACCAGACTGAAAGCAAAAAGCCCCGAAACAAGAAGTGAAGCTGGCTGACAGAGGAACATACTGTAGGCAACATAACAAGTGTCTGTTAATGTCAGTGGGTCACAGACTTCAAACTAGAGCTGACAGCTGATTAATCAATTAGCCGACTGACAGAAAATTAATCTGCAGCTGTTTTAATTAGTCATTTTTCAAAATTGCCAAACATTGTCTTGTCCTATATCTTCTCAAATGTGCCCGTTTGCTGCTTTTCTTTGTCTTGTGTGAAAGTAAACTGAATAAATTATTTTGGGATTTGGACCGTTTGAAGACATCACCTTGGGTTTGCTGGATATTGTGATGATTAACCCCGACAGTAATCAGCAGATTAATCACTAACGATAACTACCTTTAGCTGCAGCCTTACTTCAGACAGGCACTTGGAAAGAATTTAACACCAAATAATAAATATGGTGACTTTAAGTTTACTTTAATTTATCCTGTACATTTTGGTTCCTTAAAACTGAAGGACTATGTAGAAAAGGTGCAAAAAATCCTATATTGTTCATAAAATGTTTATTTTTATGGCTTATAAACTTTTCTTTTATGGTTTTTGTTGTACTAAATGATCTTTTGTTGAAAATTCTTGTTTGGTGTCAGGTCAATCTCACTACTCTGCACTACGATACACAGATGTCTCTGCTTCCACCATATCTGATTTTTGGCTGGCTTCATTTCTCAGCACCGGAGGTTGCCTCTTGGGTACCACCAGCTGCCGTCTGACTTCCGTTGCTCCTAAAGTAGTGTTATTATGGTAAGGATGGCCTCTGAGAGAGGCGAACGGTGTTAACGCGGTCTTGCACTCGGTGGCTGACGTTACCGCAGTCTCGGAAAGGGAGGAGTGAGCGGAGGGGTGCTCAGTTGGTTGCAATCTACAACCACACCACTAGATATCACCAAATCCTACACACTGTACCTTTAAAATAGCTGCTGAATAATCGAGTAGTCGATCGACTAAGCATTTCAACATTTCATCAGGCTGTGGATCTGACACAAATGGAAACTGGGAGTCTAAGAATAACCTTCCAAACACACACACACACAGACACAGACACACACACACTTCTTTCAATTCCTCTCACACACAAAAAGTACAAAGGTGTATTAGAGAATAAAAGCAAACTCTCCTTTCAACATTCCTCGCTCTCTCTTTACATACATCCAACCCTTCAAAAAACGATCCCACACACACACACACACACACACACACACAGAGACACAAACACACACACACACACACACAAACCTGTCGTACAGGTAACATTTGTCCTATCTGCCTCCACTGGCTTAAAGCTACAGAGTCATGACATACAGTAAAAGGTTCACTGAAGGAGAATGTGACAAAGAGCACAAAGAAAGACTCCACCTTATTGTTGCTCTAGTGTGTGTGTGTGTGTGTGTGTGTGTGTGTGTGTGTGTGTGTGTGTGTGTGTGTGCGTGTGTGTGCGCAGGGTCTATTGGAGCCAGAGACATAGATATTGAGTCCTCAGAGGAGGGGGGAAGCTAAATGGAGATCATACAGTAACACAGTTAGCAATGTCCTGGATACGAGAGGGCGAACAGGATTAGAACAAATAAGAGGACGATGGAGTGAAATAGACATTTTGCACAAGCGATCAAGGAAGTCAGATGGACGAGAAACAAACTGCGAGGAAGAGACTGAAGAATCTTTGAGATATATTCCTGCATGAATTTAATACTTCTGCTGCTACGCCCCATTACACATCTGCATGTTTGTGCGAGAGGAGGAAATACTGATAGTAAGACGGAGAGGGTTCAGGAATGAGATAATCATTAGCTCAGTGTGAACCTCCGCCCTGTGACTGACGGTCCCAGGGGCCTCTACAAGCCCTGGAACTGGTCGGACTAGTCCCACCCCTCACTGTGACGACACACACACAGCATAGGTTTCCTGAACCAGGCTGATCTCATTCATAGCGTAAGCTGCGAAACTGGTTGCACCAAATATCCATAAAGTTTGTGTAAAGTACTTATCGTTTCAAACTAGTGATTCACTAAATCAGCTTGCACCATCGGGACTTAAATGTCGTTAGTAATGTGTAAACAGGAAGTCCCTGCAGCATCACAACCTCTAGCATAACGTCCAAAGGTTACAGTTTTATGGCGGCAGGCGATATGTTAATATTAGCTGTTGTAAACGCAGGTATTACTTTGTTTTATTGATATATTCTCAGACAGAGAAATCTGTGTGCTTCAGAGTTAGTTGTTTTCACACAGCTTAGAATGAATCTTTAATTATTATAAAACCTTTATTATTATACTGTATATTATTTGTAAATACACTATTATTTTTATTTCATTTAATTTTTTGCTACTTAACTTACTGTTTCCTTAATGGAGCTTCCCAGCAAAAAGTATTTCACACGATTGTACTTGTATAACCGGTGTGACAATTAACATCTTGAATCTTGAATCTTGAATCTGCTAGTCAATTAGCAAAATGTTTTGTAAATTGAGGTGTTATTTTTGTCAAAAGCACTTAAAAATCTTCCCATTAGGTGCGTTCACTTCTTGATGTGCATATTAATACGCATGTGTGTCTCACTGAAGTGTTTGCAGGGTTTTTTTGTATTTTTATTTTCCAATATTATTATTGTTTTATTGTATTTACTTTAAAACATTTTAATTTTAATTTTTAGTTCAGTTGTGTTGGTTATTCAAAATTTAAAAAGAATCTTTTTCATGTGAAAGAAGGTTATACTAGAGACTGTTTCATACATTTGATTGAATTTGTGCTCATTCAAAGACAATGTATGAATGACTTTTAAACAGCTCAGTTATTTATTTTTATAATGAAGAAGTCTTTGGAATAAAAAACAACAACAAAAACATCAGTATCAGCTAAATTGTTATTTTAAACCTCGGTATCCATCTGGAATTTCACAATCGGTGCATCCCTAATTATTTTATTATAGGTTAGGTTTATTATCATTAAAATGGCAAATATGTCATTAGCACTATTTTACTTGAATATATATTGAAGTTGATGTATCTTTATTATGTTTATAATTATCCTTTTTTCTACAAGTACATTTGCGTGTATCTTATGCTTATGTGTATTTTCTATATGTATTTTTCCTCTCTTTTAAATGTATTTTTTCACGCATGAATGGAATTGTTTATGTACCTAACATATTGCAACTACACTGTAAATCGATTGTAATTGTGTCAGGTCAAACCATATGTCAGTTGGTTCAGTTAACTACGCAACACCTACATATATTCAGTAACAGCTAATTTCTATATTAGAACTAGTTTGTGATGCATAAATCTCAATTTACCGACGTTATAAGTTTGAATTTATGCAGAGCTGGACTGGATTGCACCAGCTATTCACAAATCTGTACTACGCTTGTGTGTAAAGTCCTTCCTAAGGTCTTAGTGACTACAGGCTATTTAATTCCTTGGCCCAAGGCCTTTATGTTTTCACCAGCGTTTGTTTGTTTGTCTGTCTGTTAGCAGGATTACTCCAAAAGATTGTGTTGGATTTGAATGACATTTTTGGAGGGGTGGAGTGTAGCACAATGAACAATCCATTAGATTTTGGTGGCGATCCGGATCATGCTCCAGATTCAGGATTTTTTTAAAGGATTCTGATCAACCTGAGCTTTAAGACCACAGGGTATAACACATGCGCAGTGTAGCTGATGACACGTTGATGACGCGTGACCCCGCCTCCTTCTGAGAGCAGAGAGATACGTGTGTGGATTAGTGGCGAGACTTCGAGGTGCGGGAGCTTCTGGCCCTCCGCGGTGAGAAAGAAAAAAGCGGTAGGGATGAGAGACAACGTAGTGTAACGTTATACAGACATAACAAGGCTGCTGAATGAGAGAGGCATCCGCCGATACGTTACACGGAAACACACCATGTTAATAATAAGCCGACCTCCTCACGGTGCCGCCAGCTGTGAGCTGTGATCCGTTTTTAAAGTCCGGCACCTTGGCGGCGGTCTGCGCTCTCCGAGTGCCATTCTAGTTTCAAACTGATTTACTAAATCAGAACTGCTGCCTTGAAAACCACAAAGTCTTTGCAGTTTAATCTTTCACTCAGTGTAAACAACATATAGCCTAAATGATGAGAGGCTGATATATCATATACAGCCAGACTGTGAGGAATGAGGTGATTTTTCCACCTTAAAGCTACAAAAGGGTGAAACTGTATATTTAACTGGCATTAAAGGGATAGTTCAGGTGTATTGAAGTGGGGTTGTATGAGGTACTTATCCATAGTCAGTGTATTACCTACAGTAGATGATGTTCGGCACGCCCCCAGCTTGGAGAAAACAGACAGGCGTAGCGGCACCGGAGCAAAGCAATGTACTGCTGTGGAAGGGGGCGGCAGAAAAACCTATTTTAGCCACCTAAAAGAAAGGTTCACCTAAAAAGATTTATATCCATTTAAGCGTACGCTATATTTAAAATATTTTCCAACGGCGAACTGACGGAAAGTGAAACATATTTATACTGCTTTTGTCATCTGAGGCTGCTGGCTTTGGAGAGAGCATAGACAAGTTTCACTTTCAGTTCAGTTCCCTGTCGGAAAGGAGAAGGACAAGGCTGCCTGATGGTAAGGTAGCGGTGAAAATATTCTAAATATAGCGTAAGACTTTCTTTTAGGTGTTTTCTGCCATCCCCGTCCACAGCACAGCATTGCTCCTGTGCTGGTACTCCGGTCTGTTTCTCCAAACTTGGGGGCGTGCCGTCCATCATCTACTGTAGGTAATACACTGACTATGGATAAGTACCTCATACAACCCCACTTCAAAACACACAAACTATCCCTTTAAAAGAGCTGTTTCACTTTCAGTATATCAAATCAAAATTAACGCAGATTTGCCACTAATTTCTTTAACGCGTTAACGCAATCGAGCTTTCGGAGGTTGTAGCGGGCTCAGTTTTAAAGCTAGAGTGAAGATACTGAAGAAATTAGAAAACCTAAGGAATCCATTGGTACCAACCACACACTTTCAAAGGGATTCCTTGACCTCTGACCTCAAGATATGTGAATGAAAATGGGTTCTATGGGTACCCACGAGTCTCCCCTTTGCAGACATGCCCACTTTATGATAATCACATGCAGTTTGGGGCAAGTCATAGTCAAGTCAACACACTGACAGCTGTTGTTGCCTGTTGGGCTTCAGTTTGCCATGTTATGATTTGAGCATATTTTTCTATGCTAAATGCAGTACCTGTGAGGGTTTCTGGACAATAGTTGTCATTGTTTTGTGTTAATTGATTTCCATTAATAAATATATACATACATTTGCATAAAGCAGCATATTTACCCACTCCCATGTTGATAAGAGTATTAAATACTTGACAAATCTCCTCTGGGAGAGTGCGATCTGCCTTTTTTTCTCTATTTTCTCATATTTTATAGACCAAACAATTAGTCGATTAACAAAGAAAATAATCCAGAGATTAATCGATAATGAAAATAATGGTTGCCGACTTCTTTTCTGACAATTGACTAATCGATTAATCGACCAATTTCAGCTCTAGCTGTGATGTGTGTTGGTTTTCCCACAATAAAATCTGATTAATCCACCGTTTATCAGATCCCCATCAAGCACAACACAAGCGGCCGCAGTTCAATTATTTTCACCACTTTGTCAACAAACGCAGCATTAAACTGCCTCACCCAGTCTGGGCAATAATCTCAGAGGCATGAACTCAGACTCTGAACACAATCACAGCAGGATTAAAGAAAATGAGACTCTTAAATTCAGCTATTTAACCCACAATCACAGTCAGGATATTTTTGTTTGAGCCCAAAACACATTCTGTACATAACGTGCATTTTCTTGAGGTCATCTTCCACATCTGGCCTGTGATCAGTGTACAGCTGAAGTGATTGATCTCCTAGAAAATTAATCAGGTACTATATTCTGACAATTGATTAACCCTTTAAGAAGCAAAAATGACAAACATTCTCTAGTTTCGGCCTCTCAAATGTGAGGATTTCCTGCCTTTCTGTGTCCTATGGGGTAGTAAACAGGATGTCTTTGGGGTTTTGGACTGCTGGGTTGGACAAAATAAGCAATCTGAAAACATAATCTTGTCTAATTTCTGTAACTTTTTATTAAATTCCTGATGTTTTAAAGACCGAAATGATTGACTGATTAACCAGGAAATGAATGCAAATAACCTGGATCAGTGGCCACCACCAGTTCAGTCCCTTTACTGACTGGTGGTGGTGGTGGTGTGAGTGATGAGGAGGCTGTCTGACCTGATGACTGTCACTGTGCTTCACAGCTGAGAGAGAGACACTGACCAGATGCAGTGACAACAAGTCACACAAATGAGCCTTCAACACTTACTGAGAAGTGTTGTCACAAATGCACAAGTTGGAGCATGCATGAAGGAGGAGTGAGAAAGGGAAACACACCTTTAGCCTACAGTGTGTAGATAAAGACAGAGTGGTAATAAACCTCTTGTTTTTTCCCCCCTCTGCTTAGGATAAGGTATGCAAGGAGCAGGAGTTGCGAAATCCTTCTGGCTGCAGTCTTTACAGATAGACTCCTGCTGCTTTCTCAACATTACTTAACCCAGGGCCTACCGTGGAAAAACAAGTACATGTTGTGTCGACAGAAACAACAGCAGCAGCCTACTCTTAAGGGATTTATATATCTCAGAGGACTCTTCTTCTTCTTCTTCTCGTGTCAGCTGTCAACTTACCCACAGATCCGTTCCCCAGTCCATGTCTGCTGCTGCTGCTTAAAGCTCAGATGTTTGATGAAAAGCAGGAATCCTTCTCGGAGAAACAAACAACCAGGTGGTGGTGGAGGAGGTGGAAAAACAAAACAGATACAAAGTCGTTACAAAGATTCCACAAAAGTCTCGAAAGCGGAGATGGCGGAGGAAATGTTTGGAGGAAGTCTACGCCTTCTTCTCCTTGGCACGGACACACGGCCGTCCTGTTTCTACCAGGAGAGAGAGAGAGAGAGAAAACAAGAGAGATATGTTCAGACGGTTTTCCTCCAACTAGTTCCTGTCCCAGAGAGAGAGAGAGGAGGGAGGAGGGAGGAGGGACGA
>CAKALU010038708.1:0-13569 GCA_916700995.1 Hozukius guyotensis
TGTTACCACATGGCCTCTTTGTTCTTCGGAGCACATGTGCTCAGGAAGGACAAGGAGGGGGGTTGATGTGGGGGTTGAGGTTAACTGAGTGTGTATGTGTATGTTTATGTTTAACACTAATCCACAGTTTCTGTATGTGATCTTAATGTGTGTCAGATAATGCAGTGGGTTAGAAAAGATGGTTAGTTTGCATGCAAGACCTTGTCTATGTGAAGCATAAACTAAACACATCAGATGTGGTGAAGCCAGCTACCCAAATATATTAACTACAACAATATCACAACAGTAAAACTCAATGAATAACATTAAATATATCAATACAGGTACATTTACAGAAATCAAAGTTGAACAGTCTTGCTCAGCCGTGTGTAATTGCTCATGCTAAAATAAGCCCAGTACGTTACCAATCCATGGAACAAAAGGTTGCAATTCCAAGTTGGAGGAATTGGAGAAAGTGGTTCCAGGCTCAAAGATGTTGTCCTTGCTGTGCTCAAATCCAGTTGTGCAGATTGGAGGGAAACTGGTCCAGTCCTGTTTCTACAGCTTGGTAGCTTAGTGCTAACTTCCTAGCTCTTGTAGCTTGAAGTTAGCTGGTCAAAAGGAAGGCTCTTGCGTCTTCTGCCTTAGAAGAATGTTCCTTGTGTTTCTATGTCTGTTTTCTAACAAGCCATAGACCAGAGAGCTAAGGTGGGGAGAGCAGCAGCTCACCTGCCTTCTTCTGCAGGGCCAACGGAAAAGAAGAAAGAGAAAGAACAAAGGAGTGTCCTTTGGTTTTGTCCTGGGTGATTTTCACAAATACCCTCTGCCACCCTCTTGAATGGTGAGCCCCAACACAAGTCAATCTATTCCTAAACCTAACTGTTTGTTGCCTAAACCTAACCAAGTCAATCTATTCCTAATCCTAACTAAGTAGTTTGTTGCCTAAACCTAACCAAGTCAATCTATTCCTAATCCTAACTAAGTAGTTTGTTGCCTAAACCTAACCAAGTCAATCTATTCCTAAATCTAACTAGGTAGTTTGTTGCCTAAGCCTAACCAAGTCATCTATTCCTAAACCTAACTAAGTAGTTTTATTTTGAAAAGACTGTAACAGAAATTGACATGTGCGTTACGTGTTGCTGGAAATTCGTAGGAAAATGCACAAAAAATACGTTGTTTAAAGTCCTGCTGAGCGTCACGAAGAAAAGGGAAATTTGTGTCTACGTACACAAATCAATAAAATGACTACAAATCGCCATGTGGTGGAATGAACTCCTCTTTTCACAAATGTAGTAATTATTAAAGGTATTGTATGGGATCGTATATTTACCAGCCGCGACAGCGATGCCGGTATTGTTTTCATCATGGCAGAATGTGGTCCTGGAGACAACTACTGAACTACCACATGAGAGTTTTTTGAGTATAGAGTATTTTGCCAGGTGTTTTTATGTTTGTCTGTCTAACTGTGGACAGATTTCGTCACCGTGCACAACTGTGCAAATTGTCACAAAACTTTACAGGTGTGTAGTTGAGATCAAAATGAAGGCTGAGTTTGAAAATGGGTGTGGCCCGAGCAAGGTCGCCGGAAGTAGGGGGGCCATAGAGTGCTTCAGGGATGACCTATGTTTGTAGGCCAACCAGGAAGTTAGCATCGCCCTGGTTCCCTCACAAAAAACCTTTGTTATGGTGAATGCTGGTACAACACTTCTGTCTTTTCAGGTCAAAATATGAAGCAAACAGACACGCTGAGGTTATGAGATATGCAACATTTTTTTTATTCTTTTTTAGTATTCATTCAAGCGTACAAGCAGTTTTTCTTGTAAGTGCACATTTGTGATGGTGTCACTGGACACTTTGCATTCCTCATTAGGGCAGCACACAAGCTAATTTCATCAAATACTGAATTAAAGCGCATTCATTTAAGCACAAGATGCATTTCTGGTTTTCCTTGTAGAAAAAACGTTGCATCAGTTTGCCTCATTTCGTCTTGATTTCCTGTCGGAAAAAAAAGGGAATTTGTTTTTGAATGAATATGCGTACACGTGCACACAAACACATGCACATGGGCATGCACATAATACAAGACACTTGGATCCATCCTGATGGTCTAGTGGTTAAGATGACTATCACATGACCGTAACATTCCTGGTTCAATGTCGGGCCCCTCTCTCGCTTCCCATGTTACTTTTTTATTCATTTTTACACCTTCCACCACCTGTATATCATAGGTTGATGTCCGTCTAACAGGAAACATGGATGCACATAAATCTACATTCATGTTTCCTGTCTTTATCTGTCATTTATGGAAGATGGAACCTGCCAAAATAAAAAATAAATAATAAATAAATAAATGACACAATAAATGAATAAATATGTCATTAAATGTAGCAAAAATAATAATTAAAAAATGTAGCAATTAACTAATTGATAAAATGTGACATAAATTGATATCTGTTTTAATTTGTTTCTTTATTTATTAATCGTTGTATTAATTCCCTTATTTATTTATTCATTTGTTTAACTTTCCCTTTTATTTATTTTTACATGTATTTATTTATTTGTGCATTTTTTAATTATTTTATATTTATTTTTAAATGTATGAATTTATTTATGTATTTATGCATTTATTTCTGCACGATTTTCCTTTTGCATTTCACTCCTTATTTATTTGCCCAAACTTATTTATTTATGTATTCTTTTCTTTACACATTTCTTTATGCATTTCTGCCTCATTATGCAAATTAGGGGGGCTGTCATTTAACATGAACAGAAGAGTAAATAAATAAATAAATAAGGGAATTAATACAAAGATAAATAAATAAAGAAACAAATTAAAACAGAAATATCAATTTATGTCACAATTTATTAATTAATTAATGGCTACATTTATTTTTTACTATTATTTTGTTATCATTATTTTATCTATATTTAATGACATATTTACATATTTATCGAGTCATTTATTTACTCATTTATTTTTTATTTCAGCAGGTTCCCTCCTCCATAGTCACTATCTTAGGATGGCAAAATGCCAGAAGAAATACAAAATTTATGATAAAAATATTAAATAAAAGCTACTAAAATGTAAAGAGAGGGAAACTTCCATTTGAAGACAGAATGTATAGCTAGGTTAAACTAAACATTACATCCCACTCATGTTAGCGTGTACATAGCATGTTCGAATAAAACATGCAAACCCACAACTTACTTTCATTTCTAGTGGAAATGTTTTCTTTGCACTGGTTACGGGTCAAGTTTGGAAGCAGTCCTATCTACCATGAATTCAAAAAGACAGCAAAATTAATTAAATTAATTTAACAGCACATTTTTTTATGGTGCTGCTTCAATGCACATGGAAATACATACTGTAGGTCTGTGTTCAATCTGACCCAGTCTGTCCATTTAATCAGTAGAAAGATAGTATGAGAGAATACTATAGGTGGGTAGCCAGGTAGGAAGACAGATGAGAATGTAGGTAGCTCAGAAGAAATAGATATTAGAAACAAGTAGGAAGTTTAGTTGGTGAGATAATAGGCTACATGTTTGAAAAGGTACTTACTGCAGCGATAAAGGCGGTTCACCCGAAGGATGTCATTAGCACTCATTTGGGTGGCCTCACCAATGGCTACATTGGAGTTGGGGATGGGCATGATGGTTGGCTGCCTGTTCTTGGAGAAGGCAAACCTATGGTGCAAATACACAGCAGTGATGACAGGTTTAAACTGTACATTTATCACTTATCTCTCCACCATCGTCTATTCACACATCCAGCAGACACAGAAGAAAACATTATCATTCATTCGGAGTTGTGTTTGTGTCCACCATTTGGCAAAAAAAAAAATTTAAAGGACGAGTTCACATTATTTCAAGTCTGTCTTAAAACAATATTCACGTGGCCATATGTACACTGAAATAAAATTGGAAAGTTATCGGACTCTGTAATCGTTCCTGCTGTTCATACTGGCCGTAAAGAGATTGGGAGCGATGGGGGACAGTCCACAGTGCTTGTTCTTTGTAAAAATACATTCTAAAGTTCATCTAAAGCTAATATGAGACTTCAACAGTCTGAAAGGATTATCTTCCAAAGTTATAGTCCTTTTGGTACAAAATCCCTCTTTATTTTTTCATGGACAGTGTTTCTTTGCTTATGCCGGGTACATACTACGCAAGAATCAAGCCAATATTGGGCCCGATTCCCTCCTCCCGACGATCGTCAGCGAAGCCCCAATTTTTTGATGGTTCTAAAGATTATCTTTCCAGATATTCCTGTGGTGTGAGGTATGTTAAGTGTGTTTTTTACAAACCTCCGATCGGCTTGGAAGTCCATCCTGGCCGCACCGATTCCAAATCGTAAATATTAAACGTTTAATATTTACGATTGGATATCTTGTTGTCTGTGGGGAACCCCGAGGACAGCCGATGGCGCAGCCACGTGGGAAAGAACGATAGCCAAGAACCAAGCTGACTGAAGCAGAAAAACATCCACCACCGCCATGGCGGCCGCTGCTAATACATGAGCTAATGCATGAGCTAATGCATGAGCTAATGCAAAACGCGAAGCATAAAGTAGTAGTAAGATGGACCTCAGAAATGAGTAAGATGGACCTAACATGTCTCCATGACTTCATCCATTATTTTTCTTTTTTCTTTTCAGTACAAAGTAGTGCAAAAACTAACATCGCTAATTCTTCCTGCCTGTCGTCCGCAATGTTTGTTTATACTAAAATCACATTTGATCACGAGATTTCGCGAGATTTACGTTTTTTTGAGTCTGGACTTGTTCATGAATGAATCTCTTAGTGTGTGGTTGCTGTTTTGGTTAAATCGTTGCTCTCCACACACTATAGGAACAAAACTGTTAGATTTAACATAACATGTTGTTATGTGTGGGCTCTCTCACATTTTCAAAATCTGTTTGTGGGCCAGACTTTAGCTGCTGTGGAGGGATAGAAGCAAAAAGAGGGAATTTTTGAGTAAAAAGAGTGTAACGTTGGAAGATACCCACCCGATTTGTCTAACTCCGACTGCTCAAACCTCCTATTAGCTTCAGCTTATCTTTAGAATATATTTTTGCACAGAATGAGGATGTAGATTTTGTCTCTCTCACTGGAATTGCATTAGGAGAACCGTTTAACTGATGGGTCAAAAATGCTTATTGTTAACGGTTAATTATTAACATCCCTAATTAGGACAGGATCTCTTCATGGCCGGCATGGAAAGAAAAAGTAACCTGTTCAACATACATATGGGCATGTGAGTACTGTTTGAAGACAGGCTTGAAAAAATATGAACCCTTCCTTTAAAAATGCATACAGTAGTTGTGTTATATATATATTACATGATTTCATAATTGCATAATGATATTGTTGTAGTTGAATATTATCAAGTTCATTGAGTGAACGGAGATGCTACCTTCCATAGTGCATGACAGAGTTGTAGTCATAGGGAGTGCCAAGGTTAATCGTTTGGATCTTCCTGAAGTTGTACTGCAGTCCTGCAGGTGATCACAAAGTTCAATCAAATTTTGCCACTGAAAATGGCTGAAAAATGCAGCAAGTGAATAGTTATATCTGCTGGAAACTACACTATTTCTGTACATATGGTTGCTCATTCTAGAGGTATAAACATGATTCATATCCCTAGCTACTACATACCATACATTTTTCACTTGAGAGCTTAAAAGTTATCAAGGTCATCATCA
The DNA here is from genome assembly GCA_916700995.1 of Hozukius guyotensis. Taxonomy (NCBI): domain Eukaryota; kingdom Metazoa; phylum Chordata; class Actinopteri; order Perciformes; family Sebastidae; genus Hozukius; species Hozukius guyotensis. Next base: position 5,681 of record CAKALU010038708.1, read on the forward strand.
TATCAACACCTCATTTTGGTTGTTTATATCTTTTGCAAAAGCATTACCAAAGTTCCATCTATATTTGTTATAATGAAAGTCTATAACACAACCCACCGTCAATGACGTTCTGCAGCAGGATGCGAACATGGCTGTCCCTGTCGGACCTGGTCTGTTCATGGTTGAAGCCCAGGGCGTGCAGCAGCTCATGTTGGATGACCTGCCGAAAAACACAGCCCTGGCGACTCAAAGACAGTATCTGGCCTCGACCAGTACGCCCAATATATGAGAAACATCTGAAAGAGAACAGTAAATAAAACCAAATGGTAAAACAGCTTAAGAAGCCCCATGAGAATATCTCACATTGTTCACCCTCGACCTGAGAAACTTGTGTTTGTTGAAAAGCCTGCAAGTTCCGGTGTAAGACCCTTGGTGTCAATAGGGTCTATGAGTCTTTAAGTTTAGTGCAGATATCCGTAAGTCAGTCCTTCCTAGTGTTACGAGTCAAGCCCTGTCTCTTTAAGGTGTGGCCTTGTGGGTAACCTGTGTGTGACGTAGTCGAGCGGAGGTGCTGGTCTGTGTTGTTGTGATGGACAGAGACGAGAGATGAAGTGTGCGTTAGTTAGCCAGAGCCACAGTGAAGTATAGAAGTCAGTTACCGTTGCAGTGTTACAGAGAGGAGGTGCATTTATGTTCTGACGCTGATTGATGTTACGTCCGTTATTCGAATGAAAGTGCTGGTCGTCACAGCAGAATTGACTCAAGAAATCTGTTACCAATTACGAGCCAGGCTAGGCTAAATTTAGTTAGCCAAGTCCAGGAAAACTCCCAAGTACGGTTCGGAGCTGAGAAGCTGGAAAGGTAACACTGGGGGCTCGTCCGGGATGAACATTCCAGATATCCACAATGACATTCTTCCTCTCCACAATTGTCAATTGAGAATACAATGTTGACTGGGAGAAATGCTATCATGGATATCTAAAATGTGTGTGGTTTGATTAAATGTTGAAACAGCTTGCCATTATGTGGTATGTATTGTGTGGTCCATACCCTGAGCGCGACTGGATATCCACAAAGTCCCGCTGCCGATTGGTGCGTTGGAAGAAGCGGATGCAGGTGGACTGAGCAAATGAATTCAGACCATCGATGATGGTCTGTCTCTCACGGCGGCCTTAACAGTAAAAAAACAAAAAAACATTTATTATCAGTTTAGTTGGTTTTATTGCTGTCATCTTCTACATCAGTCTGCCATCATATTAAAAGGGGATTTTTAGCACAATTACTCTGCTAGTATACTATTATACTACTACTATACTACTTTACTACAATTATTACTTTTAAGTGACTAGTAGGTCTATTACTGCTACTAGTACTACTATACTGCTACTACTACGAGCCTATAGCTACAACTGCTGCTGCTGCAATTACTATACTATTACTACTACTACTATAGCCTACATACTCTTAAAAGAAAGAAATTGCTGTTTTTACTTGTTTAAAACAGCGTTAAAAACTTTGTAAGAAAGTGCATATATTATTAAGCCACACTAATACTACTGGGCCTACTACTACTACTACTGCTGCTGCTGCTATTGCTATACTATTGCTACTGCTACTATAGCCTACATACTACTACTACCTGGCCTACTATGACTACTACTACTGCTGCTATTGCTACTATCCATACGACTAGTACTACTGGGCCTACTACTACTACTACTGTTACTACTGCTGCTGCTAATGCTACTACTACTACCACTAGATCTACAACTGCTATTGCTACTATTACCTTTATTTCTAGCCTTCTACTTCTACTGCTACTACTATAGGCCTACTGCTACTAGGCCTACTACTATTTACTGCTTCTACTACTAGTTTAGTACTGCTACTACTAAAACACATATACGGTATAAAGTGTGCATGTGATATTGGTAACTTATGAGCACTAATAATCTACAGAACCAAAATAAAAGCCCTGCCTTCAGTAGGCTACTTACTGTACTGGTTGGAGATCTGGTAGGGTACGTAGACTTTGCCATCGGTGGCTTTGGGCCACAGGCACCCTCGTTGTGTGCAGGGATCAGCGTTCTGTAGACCTGTTGGCACTGCTATGTCTCCATACAGCACCAGAGGATCATCAAAGTCCTTTCCTGCAAAATGACACGAGGATGATGCTGCATTTAATTTTCTTGATTTAGCTACTGTGTTAAAGGCAGCAGGTCAAATCTGGGTCTGACAGGCCGACAACCTCTCTGTCCAAACTGATGGTTCTGTTTAGAAAGCAGTATCTCTCTGCTGTATAACCTACTTTCAGTACTGCAACACCAGCATTATGTATAATTGCTAATGTTTTAATGAATACTTTGGTAACATTTCATGTTACAGGGTCCACAAATTTCATGGTAATTAGGTGGTAATTAGCAAGTAACCTATTTGAAATTTCTTTGGAATTACTGCCAAATTACTCCAATATTTACCTCAAATTGTATCGAAAATTACTTTATTATAAACATGATTTAATAATTATATGCTAAAATAGCATATAATGGTTAAAATAGGGCCCTTAGGCTTGAGAAGCGGCTGCGCTTCATCGGAGGTGGAAAACTAATAGAAGACACTTCTGATCAGTCAAAAATATCACCATTGTGTGACTTATTGTTGACACAAATGTAACCTGGTAGCTAATGTCATGATTCAGGGAGTTTTTTTAAGAAATTTAAAAAAAGTTATTTGCTAATTATTATCTATTTACCAGCAGACAGGGAAATAAAGCTTCTAAATTACCAGCTATTGGGAAATAGCGGAATATAATTATTAAATAATGTTTATAATAAAGTAATTTTCGGTACATTTTGAGGTAAGTATTGGGGTAATTTGGCAGAAATTCCAAAGAAATTTCAGATAAGTTACTTGCAAATTATCACCTAATTACCATAAAATTTGCGGACCTGTAAAATGAAGTGTTACAAATACTTTTATTCTATATTTAAGGTTAGATTATTACTACTGTACATTTCTGCTGAAATGATCATTTCACCAAAGGGATAATTAAAGCACTTGAGATGAACATACCAACATTGATATTGGCCTTCTCTAACAGCGTGGAGATACCCATATCACGTTCCTCAACGTTGTTGCCTGTGGAATAGAAACAATTTGTTCATGCATCAGTTATATGATGTACGAATATATATTTACAGAGTGTTACTGTCTGAAAAGTATCCATGTCTTACCAGAGTGCTCCTCGCTCTTTTCAAAACCAGCCTGTAATTAGTCAGAGTAAAAGTTGGTTAAAAACAGTTGAATGGTTATGCAGCCACTGAATTAAATATGTGAAAATTTGCTTCTGAGTTCAGATAGAGTTTAGTTCCAGCAGAGATTTGACTTCAGTCTGAGACTACTGTAGGAGGTGCAGGTCCCATAGATATAGCATAGGGGGCATGGTGGAGACTTTGAAAGCTATTCCTTTTTCAAAATTTTAACATACAACTTTCAAGGCAGAGAAAGCAAAATGTCTGCATTCCTGCATTGGATTAGAATGTAATGCAATCAACAAAGTATAAAATGAAAGCCATTTCGCTTTTTGCTATTTACCAAATTATCTTTCTTTAGAAACAGTTTCCATGTCAGTTTCCCCACATTTAAATAAAAAAAGTTCAGTAACACCAATTTCATGGTAATTGGGTGATAATTAGCAAGTAACCTATTTACTGCCAAATTACCCCAATATTTACCTCAAAATGTATTGAAAATGACTTTATTATAAACATTATTTAATAATTATATTCCGCTATTTCCCAATAGCTGGCAATTTATTTAATACATTTCCAGGAAAAGAATACAAAGTTAATTGATATGCTTTATTTCAATGTCTGCTGATAAATAGATAATAGTTATCAAATAACTTGTTTGAAATTTCTTAAAAAACTCCCTGAATCATAACATTAGCTACCAGGTTACATTTGTGTATACAATAAATCACTCAGTACTGAGATTTGTGCCTGATCAGAAGTGTCTTCTATTATTTTTCCACCTCCAATGAAAAGCAGCGCACAGCCGCTTCTCAAGCCTAAGGGCCCTATTTTAACCATTATATGCTATTTTAGCATACCATTATTAAATAATGTTTATAATAAAGTAATTTTTGATGATTTTTTAGGTAAATATTGGGGTAATTTGGCAGTAATTCCAAAAAAAATTCAAATAGGTTGCTTGCTAATTATCACCTAATTACCATGAAATTTGCGGACATGTAAAATGAAGAGTTACCAAAAAGTTCCCCTATACTGTATGTTGAGCAGTCAGTCAAATTGACTTGACTTGATAGTTAAATAGTCAGTGAATATACTGCTGATCATAATATATTATTGAAGAAAAACTGAATTTGACTGTAAGATTTGAGAATGCATCACATTTCATTTCAAATTGTGTCATAGAAAATGATCTAATTATAGAGAAAGTAAGTGTCCGTCTGTCCATATTAATGTGTCTGCTGATGCTTACCGGTATAGTGAAGCTGTAGACAGAGCAGAAGAGGACGCTGAGCACAGCAGTCTGGAGGAGCATCATGGCTGGTTATAGGACAGCAGGGGCAGACCAAGACGATGCCTGGGGAAACAGTGTGTGCTCCATCTTATATAGGTGGGAAAGCCAACTAACCTTCATCCTAATATGGCATAATGCTCACCCAAGACTTGTTGGCAAATTCAGCTCAACTGGAAGTGGCAGTTATTGCTTAAAACGAACTATGGTTTGTGTAAGATGTGGGTTTTGTTTTCTGCTTTTGTTTCCCAGGCAGGAGCAGATTGCACATTTTAGCAGTAAATGATATGTGAGAAAAAGATAAAATTGATCAATTAATTTACCAAAAAAATTATCTTGTTTGAGTCTCCAACATGAAAAAACACTTAATTTAGTAATCTCAAGTGGTAGAAAGCCATGTTTTTCTTATTTCTTTAGTAAAGTTTTTATATCCCAGATCTAAGCAGAAAAACAAAAAATCTTCCACAAAAGGGAAATGTCATGTTTTTATGGCTGCAGTACTACATTAAGTTAAAATATTCCACACGTTTTGTGCATCATTTTATACAGTTTCCCAAAATTCAGGCAGATATGTCTGGATCTCCTCTCAAATTATAAAGAAACTTCTTTGGGTTGAAACCTTGTTGAAAGATACAATAGTAGTGATGGAGTCATGGGGTCTGGCAGGACTGAAAAGACTGTAGAAGTTCAGAATAAGATAAACTTAAATATAAACTTAAAAAACAATAGCTCATAATGTCTTCCAAATCAACACACATTTTGATAATTGAAGTACTTCTGCTTGTAAAGGAAAGAGGCCCCAATGATTTTACGTTTTAATGCATCACTTCACAGTTATTATCTTCACCAGGAGATTATGTATTCAGTGATGTGTGCGCATGCGTCAGTGTGCATCTCTGTGTCTGTCCACGTCTAATCTCACATACTACTGGAATCATCAGCCTAATTTTTTTTGTGCTCGCTTATGACTGCATGCTCAAGGACTTCTCGTGGTTGCAGTAATTCACACTATTTGAAAACACATTTTAATGACTGTTTTATACAGTCATTGACTGCTGACTCCTCACTCCGAGGGTAGGCAGAAAGTTTTTGGCATCATAAGGGACAAATCCCATAATAACTTTTCAGCATATTGTAATTCAAGTTTTGTAGTTAGTAATTAATTTTTTCAACATACTATACTATGACTTTTTCACCAATTTTTTCGACATACTATAATATGACTTTGTTCGACATACTGTACTCTGACTTTTTAATCAATTTTTTCGACATACTATACTATGACTTTTTTATCCCTTTTTTCGACATATTATACAATGACTTTTTCATTACTTTTTTTGACATACCATAATGTGACTTTTTTCGACATACTATACTATGACTTTTCTTCCACTTTTTTCTACATATACTATGACTTTTTCATCACTTTTTTCGAGATACTGTAATCTGACTTTTTATTCAATTTTTTCGACATACTATACTATGACTTTTTTTACCACTTTTTATCAACCTACTATACTATGACTTTTTTCATCACTTTTTTCGACATACTATACTATGACGTTTTTACCACTTTATCTGATATACTTTACCTTGACTTTTTTTCAACATACTATACTATGACTTCTTTCCACATACTATACTATGACTTTTTTACCAATTTTTTTGACATACTATACTATGACTTTTTCTCAACTTTTCACAACATACTATATACTATGACTTTTTCATCAATTTTTTCGACATACTGTAATTTGACTTTTAATCAATTCTTTCGACATACTATACTATGACTTTTTTTTACCACTTTTTTAATATACTATACTTTGTCTTTTTTTCCACTTTCTTCGACATACTATACTATGATTTTTTTTCACTTTTTTCGACATACAATACTATAACGTTTTTACCACTTTTTTTATATACTATACTATGACTTTTTTTCCACTTTCTTCGGCATACTATACTATGACTTTTTCATCACTTTTTTCGACATACAATACTATGACTTTTTTACCACTTTTTTTATATACTATACTATGACTTTTTCATCACTTTTTTCGACATACTGTAATCTGACTTTTTTACCACTTTTTATCGATATACTATACTATGACTTTTTTACCACTTTTTATAGACATACGATACTATCACTTTGTAATCAATTTTTTGACATACTATAATTTGACTTTTTCGTCACTTTCTTCAACATACTAAACTGATTTTTTTTAAACTTTTTTCGACATACAATTCTATGACTTTTTTTTCGATATACTATACTATGACTTTGTCATCACTTTTTTCAACATACTATACTATGACTTTTTCATCACTTTTTTTGAAATACTAAACTATGACTTTTTTCAAATGTTTTCTCCTCCCCTCCTTTGTGTTTCTCTCCAGGTGCCAACTACATGATTGGATTCCACCTGTGCAGTCTGGTCATGCAGCCCATAGGTTCCTTCAGGCGTGGAGTTGGTCAATCAGCATCGAGGGTTTTCAATAAAAGGAGCCCGCCTTCAGAATTCTAGCCATGCCCTTAATCTGCTGAGTTGTGCTGCATTGTTTGAGCTTGAAAAACGTGTTAAAGATGTTAGAAAAAGGTCTGTGGTGGGAGGTGGAGGACTGTAGGTAAGCCGGGGTACCCTATATGCTTTTCATTCACGTAGTTATCCTTTTTTGTATAGAAACACTAGGCTACTGTTTGGTGCCACCATTGGTGTTCTTTTTGCAGTTTTGTATTATGAGATGCAATTAGTTAGGCCTAGTTTTGTTTTCTTAATTTCTGTTTATCTGGCACAACCACCTTGTCCCATCCTCCCCCACCTTTTTTGTGTAAATAAATCAACCTTGTTCTTTTTCACCTCAACTTTGACTCCCATCTTCTTTTAATTGTTGTGTTGTTCTCTCTTTACTTCGATTTACACAAAAGGGGACTTAACAATAGTATGACTTTTTTTTATCACTTTTTATGACATAGTATACTATGAATTTTTGTATCACTTTTTTCGACATACAAAATTATAACTTTTTTGGACATAATATACTATGACTTTTTATCACTTTTTTCGACATACTATACTATGACTTTTTTTTCGACATACTATACTATGACTTTTTTATTACTTTTTTCGACATACTATACTATGAATTTTGTATCACTTTTTTCAACATACTATATACTATTACTTTTTTTTGACATACTATACTATGACTTATTTATCACTTTTTTGGACATATTAAAATATTACTTTTTTTCGACATACTATACTATGACTTTTTTATCGCTTTTTTCGACATATTATACTATGACTTTTTAATCACTTTTTTCAACATACAATAATATGACTTTTTTCGACATACTATAA
>CAKALU010038709.1:4184-14184 GCA_916700995.1 Hozukius guyotensis
TTCTGAAAACATTTGAGGAGAGAAATAGGCATTAACGTAACAGAATATTGATTCATATTTGATCAGCGCTGCCTAGTTTGACCGTTTGATCGGAGTTCGTGACTTTGAACACATTTAGTTAAAGAGTAGCTAAACATTTAAATTTTACTGGAGATGTAATGTGGAGAAAATAATGAAAAATAACAGACGAGACAGCTAAAAATGTTAAAAAGTTAAATGTTACCCAGTCTGCTAAATATTTCTGTGTCACAGTTTATAATAAAACTCAACATTTAAATGTTTGTATGCACACACATTTAAACACATCAGCACATCTCCTAAACCTGCTGTATCTTTTAAAATTGGCAAGTTTGTAGCTGCAAGTATGTGGAGGCAGAGTCCACAGTTTTGGAGAGAATAATAAAGAAAATGTGTGAATAGTGTGAAGAAGTGTTGATCAATCAATCACCTCTATAGTGGAGATCAGCCGTCTGTGCAGGTTGATTGGCGAGCCATGTCGGCGCCGGTCTGATGTTCACTGCTCTGTCTTCCATCCACATACAAGACAAAAACACAACTCTTAACGTTGCAATAAAGGGAGATTTTTCAATTATTTAATAATCTTAACATGGAAGTGGGCAAATATGCTGCTTTATGCAAAATGTATGTATATATTTATTATTATAAATCAATTAACAACACAAAACAATGACAAATATTGTCCAGAAACCCTCACAGGTATTGCATTTAGCATAAAAATTTAGCATTATAACATGATCAATTGCGTTAATGCGTTAAAGAAATTAGTGGCGTTAAAACAAATTTGCGTTAACGCGTTAACTTTGAAAGCCCTAATGTACACATAGAAAAAAGCCCACATAAAGATATTTAAAAACCAACAAACGAGCCTTTTCATCGTAAATTGAAAATAAATTATCAAATGATGTTTCAATAATTAATTTCACATAATTACAGTTTTGAGAGTTCACGCAAAACATTATGTAAGGTTAATAACTCTTCTTGTCCAAAAACAATACATGGTCCCAAAGTCTTTTCAAGCATAACCTGTTCTCTTTTTAACATACAAGTAATTTTCTATTGGAAGACTTAAGAAAATGTGCCTTGCTCATTGTTTAATACAGAGTCTATTAGTCTTTTTCCAAAACAGTGCAATCAGTCTTTTGCCATGCAGACAATCAGACCTCTATTATTCTTCCTTGCCCTTGTCCATTGTATTATTTAAATGGAATGTTTCTACTGTATTCTATTCATTTAATTTTACGTTTTTATCCAGACTTATCTGTTATCATCTCTGGCATGAACTACTAGGAATTGGTGAGAGCCTTGCAACCAATGTTGGGCATTTTCAAATTCTAACATGTAGTACGGCTTTAAACCAGAGGTCAAGTGTATTTGAGGTTACATCAGGTACAAAGTAGTTACTGCACATACTAACATATTGACAAAGAGTAACACGCGCACCCTGTACGACCACCAGAAGGACAGAGAGGGTTTGTTACCTGAGTTTGGTGGAAACAGCTGAAGTCGGTCTGATCTGTGACTCTCCTGGTATGGGATTGGGCCACGTCTCTGGAGTGGTGCTGAGGTAAAGACAGTATATTGTATATATGTATACGGTATATGAATACTGGTTCAAACAGTCACTACCAGCTGATTTCTGCAGTCTTCAGTTATTCTAACTGGCAGTCCTAACCTCGGCATGACTGACAATAAGAGAAACTTTGATTTTACCAACCTGAGTCCAGCAGGGGCCTCGAACGGGGCCACTCAGGTCTGATATTGTGGTGCCCAAAGTCTCCTCTGTAATCCTGAAACACTTAACATTCAAACAATTGTTCAATCAAATAGAGCAGCACCATAACGGTCTACTGTACTGTTCCTTTAAAATGCTGTGTTTTGTATTGATGATGTGCTGATGATAATCTCTTGACTCTTCTGTTTGTGTATTTGTCTTCTTTCTTTTTCTAAATGTCATCATGCAAGTAAAACATGTTTTTATTTTACAGCACCTTGCATCTTCCTTTTTACATTTTTTTTCTTTCATGTTGTGTGGGCTGCTTTTCCAGAAATAGAGGACATTGTCATCATTACCATTTTGTCAGTTGGGTGAAACGGATACAGGATTTTGAAGAATAAAAACAAATATCAGACAGACACAGAGACATGAAAACCTTCCACATAGTACACTAATGAAGCATAAATTGTGTGACATCGGTTCCGTAAAAGGTCTTTCAATAGACGACCACTGTAGTATTGATCAGTTATACAGCACAGTAAAAATGGAGTCAATAAACTATGCCGTAACAGAGGTGAAGCAGTCACTGGACTGAACCACTGACCTTGTCCTGGAGGAGAGGGGGGGTCATGCAGGTGTACTCCCCACGCGTCAGCGGCGTGCTGCAGCAGCAGGCTGCTGACGCGTCGATGGGCCAGTGCGTCCCAGTGGACGCCGTCTGGCATGCGGTGCTGCAGGCTCAAGCGGAAGTGGAAGTGCAGGTCGAGGACGTCACAGCCGTAGGCCTCCGCCAGCCGACCGCTGTAGAAGTTGGCCTCGATGACGTCATAACGCAGCGTGGCAGCGAGGTGGCTCACCTAGTGGTGATTCAATGATAGCAACAGGTGATGCAACCTACACCGGTTCATGAACAATTTTACATTCGCTGTTCTCGTAATTCTGGTCAATAATTCTATATTATCATTTCTTGTCTCTGCATATGACATATATTATTGAGACAAAATTCTTATATGGAGATTTGGTGATTCATTGGTCTCATATTTCTCGAGTAAGTTACATTTCATCAAAATCTGTCACTTGAGTCTTGACAATCAGAGGAGACTGTAACCTTCCTCACATTAATACATGAAACAAAAAGAGATTTCCATCATGTTTTCAACATGGTTTTCCATCATTTGAGCTCTTTCAATTTATGTAATCTCATTGTTCCCTCATCCTATGTAATGGTTTAGTGGCACCTGTCTGGAGAATTAGCTCCACCTGCTGTTTCTCTTGATGAACCAACTCCTAATATTCACAAAACAGTAGTGGATGGGAACACGCATTCATTCCTATTTTCTTTTGCAGATGTTCTGGTGATTTGTATTTTGTATGTTTGTGGTCAGCATACAAAATAACAGTATTTATGAAAACATTAACAATTCTCATTCAGCAGCCACGAAATCATTAATTCAGTCAAGGCCAGTGTGATCTAGACAGAGCTGAGAGGAAGCTGCTTTGGTCTTTCCAGATCAAAGGTTCAAGCCAATGTGAGAACGTGACAGAAAGGTGGGAATCTTTTGAGAAGCCAATCTCTCGTTATGCTTTATCTCTGCAGCTCTTCTAAATTCCATCATGCCAATATGAAGCTGCTGGTTTCCCTGCTCTCTGGATGAAGGTGCTAATAAGTGAAATCAGCCAATGTTGTAATTGGTTGGAATGAAAACCTGCAGCTGAGAGATACTCACTTCAGGCACCAGGAATCCACCCTTGATCTTCTTGCCAACCGGCATGGCCAGAACCCACAAGATGAGACACTTGCAGTGAACGATGGTTTTAATCTGGCCAAAGAAGTTGTGGAGGTTCTCTTTGTATTGATCAAGAGACTCCAGGCCGTACCTGGCAACAAAAAAAGAAAACCAGATAAGTGAAAATTAAGCTGCCATACCAAGTTTGGCATTATTAGAAATGTCTATTATTTGTAAATTACATGTTAACTTCTATTTTTGTCCCAATTGGGATTATCATTATATCAGCTGCATTAAAAGGGACTGTTTGTAACTTCTTACACGTATAAATCATTGTGGGTCGGTGTCACATGCGCACTCGCGTGTGGCTACGCTGTTCAGACTCAGACTCCAACACAAACTACACGGAAGCACCAAAACCGCAAAGTTATATTTAGTGAAGCCCGTCTTGCAAAACAGTGTTGGCCGCGGTCGGAGGACGCGGGGGAGACCGTAGCTTTGGTCTCCAGGGCCGGAGTCTCTGCTGTACTCTGCTACTCTGCATGCCTGCCTTCACTCACACAGTGCGCTCGTTCTCGCTATTTCGCTCCACTCTCACGTGCATGCGCACCGTATACACACTGCAGAAGAGTTAATTTAGCTCTGAGAATATCTAGTGAATGTACAGTGGACGTTTGTGCAGAAATAACTGCTGCCGCTCCACCAGACCAACAGAGGTTTCCCGTGTCTTGTGAAGTGACGGGGCTCCGCAGCGAGAAACGTTATCGTCTCCGACCAAAACTCTGGTGTCTCCCCTGTTCCCTCCGGCCGCGGTCGGGAGGCTGAAGCAGGAAAAGCCAACACTAGAATCAGCATTGATTCATGGAGAGACCTTCGTCTGGTCAGCTAACATTACTGCCAAGCAGGTGAAATATAGAGTGATATTGTGGTTTTAGCTGACGTGTGTCGCCTCACTGTTTTGAGCGATGCTCGTTCATGTTTAAGTAGAGCGAGCGCGAGCAACAGGACGCTGACTTTCGTTGACTTAACGGCCACAGGTGTTGCCGTTATCAAGCAATTTCTGATTCTTACAAACAGTCCCTTTAAATGGTCTTAAAATAACAATAATATCAGAAAAGCAGAAATTTTTACCTGATGATGGTGCCTTTTGAAAAAAGTTATTACAATTCACCCTGAGGGGAATTGGTTGGATAGCATTTCATGGCAATCCAGTTTTAATATTTCACTAAAAGCCTAAAAACTTGTGTGCATCCAATACTTGAGATATTTCAGTCTGGACTTAAGTGGTGGACTGACAAAAGATCTCTGACCGTTGACAAATTTATAGCATGTATTACAGTATCTCACGGTACCTTAAGAGTATGGTGAGGCAGGCTCTTCAATACCAACGGTATATCTATTGCCAGTGCCATCAACGATGACTAAATGAAAATAACACTGATAGACAAATGAAATGAAAGAACAGACATGAAACAGCAATAAAATAGCTATAAATGCACTAAATAAATCTATGATTGCCAGAGAGACTGTCCTTTTCAATGTTCTGGCTGAATATTATAAGACGAGTAAAACGAACATGCATAATATTAGCCAACTCTGGCAGCTGTGGGAGGAAAACAATTTGACTCTCTGGCTTTCCCTGAATGAACCAAGATGCACATGGAGGGGGAAGATAAGAGAAGAAGGAAAGGAAAGGGAGCTGGCTTATAGCTGAGGAAAAACAGTGGGCATACGAGTTCTCTTGATTCATTCACCTGTCACTGACGGGCAGAAATATCAATCCATCATACTCAGTTTAGTAGTCCAATTCCTTGTGAATAGAACTGTTGTTATCTGGGGCAGAATTCCTTGTACATGTCATCAATATGTTGTCATATTGTGGTGGTATTTAAAGGGGAAGGTCACTGATTTAGTCTGTTTCCAGGTGTTGGGGAGCACTACTGTATAAGTGAAATAGTTGTATAAAACATTTAATGCAACGTTTTCCCTTGGAGGGCCAAAACTGGAAACTTATGGTCAGCCACGGGCCAAAAGCATACACCTTTTGTATTGTATTCTTAAGATGCAAAATGGTACTGGGATACCAAGTTCCCCTAATTGAATATTATTTTAACTTTTACATAGTTAACCCCTTAAAACCCACCTGCTGAATACAATTGGGCTCATTTCCAGTCATAGCAAATTTATGCAATTCCAAGACTGTTTAGGAACCACAGTATGCAGAAATGTTCAAATACACCACTTTTAGAACAGGTGGAAATAACACATTTATACTACATTAAAAAAAAATTGCATGTTTTTACCCAAAACTGCATGTGATTATCATAAAGTGGGCATGTCTGTAAAGGGGAGACTCGTGGGTACCCATAGAACAGATTGAAAATGGCCATGTCAGTTTTAACTCACCAAAATGTAGCCTTTAGCGTTATTTAGCCTCCTTCCCTACAAGCTAACTTGACATGGTTGGTACCAGTGGATCCCTCAGGTTATAGTTTCATATGACACTAGTATCTTCATTCTAGCTCTTAAACTGCCTAAAAAAGACAATAAAGTTGGTCGGGATCCCGCGGGTCTTTTAACTTAAAAACAAAAAGAAATTGCTAGAAGACTGATAAATGTCCCCAAGTGATGTCACTTGAGTCAGTGTCAGTTGGGCTGAAGTTTGATAATGAAAAAAATCTGGAGGTGACAGGGATTTTACTCAGTTTGCTCGATGGCAAGTACAGGCCTGAAAGGATTAACATGTTAAAAAGTTAAACATACCTGCAAGCCCAAGCCTAGTGTAGAAACATCTCAACAATTGGTCAAGATAAATGTGAGATACCTAAGCTAAATTTCAAGTGTCATAGCAAAGGGTCGCAATACTTATCAATGTGATATTTACATTTTTTTCTTTGGCATAAATTTGCAAAAATTTCTAAAACCCCGTTTTTGCTTTGTCATTATGGAATATTGAGCGTAGATTGATGAGGAAAAAAATTATTGAAACAATTTTAGCATAAGGCTGCGACATAAAATGTAAAACTAGGATTACCGTCTTGTGGTTGTATGCCTCCGTCAAGCAGTCAAGTTGCAGTTTAAATCCATGTCTGTCCAAAATGTCATCACTTCATCATTTTATCCTGTTAAAAATTTGTGTGAAATTGTCATAATTAGCATATGAATTCTTAAGTTATGGCCAAAAACATGTTTTGTGAGGTCACCTTTGACCTTTGACCACCAAATTGTGATCAGTTCATCTTTGAGGTCAAGTGGATGTTTGTGCCAGATGTAATGAATTTCCCTCAAGGCATTCCTGAGATATCACGTTAACAAGAATGGGATGCATGAGGTCACAGTGACCTTGACCTTTGACCTCAAATCGAATCAGTTCATCCTTGAGACGTGGACGTTTATGCCAAATCTGAAGAAATTCCCTTCAGGCGTTCTGGAGATATCGCATTCACATGAATACGGACGGACAACCCAAAAACATAATGCATAAAATAAAAAGTGAAGGGGCCTGAATACTGTCTGAATGTAGTTCAATATTTCCTCCTCTTAGGCAGAAGAGGAAATCTTCTTGAGCTGCCACTTGATTTTTCTCTGGTGGCAGCTGCTTGAGCGATTCCATTCAGTGTACATGTAGCTCCGTACATAATTAATCACACACTCCTTTCCCTCTCACTCCGACTGAGCCCGAACAAGGCTCAACTTTAATGAAATTCACACCAAACAAATGAGTGGAGGACCAGCATGTGCAGTTGCAGACGGGCGTTCCAGCAAGCGAGAAAAAATAATCTTGTTTCATCACGATTACTTATGAAACATACCTCTCAAGAGATCAGTCATTTTCAATGCAAGACACTATGCAGAAGATATTTTTTAGTCTGCAGAAATGAGTTTGTATGGAGGCAGTCAGACACGTTTTAAGAGTTTGCCTGCAGCAAAAAAATATGCAATTTAACACTGCTTTGCCTATTGGTGGTACATAACCTGGGAGCACAGAAGTTTCAGCATTTTCAAAATCATTTTGCAAAACAATTACCATAAATTAACGGCTGAAAGATTCATTGAACTAAAGATGCACCGATTGCATTTCCAATTTTTGCCAATTATGAATTCTTTCGAAGAAATAGAATTGACAGCATACACAACATTGTGATTCAATATTAGGATTTATTGCGATTTTTGTATACTTTTTAATACTAGACCATGGGAAAAAGTTGAATCATACACTTCTAGGGACTTTTACTTTTGAAAATATCTAAATTAATACAGAGAAACGTATGCTACATGTTTTTATAAATACTGACATATGACATATCATATCCGTAACGTTATTTACATTGTGTTGTTCTGTAAGGCAGCGGCTACTGTGCCATTAAATATCAATTAATTTCGCCGAAAAGCGACTAGTTTGCAGGTGAAAGACTGGCTGAAAGGCTGTATGACTTCAGCCATTTTTTATTTTTTGCTAAACACATTTTCAACCACACAACATGTACAGCTGTGTGGACCCTGGACAAGACACTGAATGTTGTCTGTGAACACCAAAACCGCTCACAGCATCCACCGGAAGAGGTCAAAGGTCATCGACCAGGAGTCAGTGGACGACAAGAGAAAGATCAAGGAGGACATTCACATCCGACCCCAGAGATCATCTTTGAACAGAGACCGAGGACCATCTCCCTCCATATATAACCAGACTGAAGGTCCAATATGCAAAGTGCATGAAAGCTTCATTACCTGGTGATGTCCCACACACAGGAGCCGATGATGACGACATCAGGTTTGAGTCCTCCCCTCAAGTCTTCCAGGATGCTCTCCATGTACGGTGAATAGATCCGTGTCAGGAAGTAGAAACGCAGCAGGAGGTGGTCGGAGCGGTACTGTCGGACCTCTCTGTACTCGGTGCCGTTAGTCATGGGACCTAATCGACCTCCCTCCACCAGGATGTCCTGTTCAAAGGAGTACTCCCCCTGGACCACACAAAGGGAGACATTAAATGCCAGCGTCCCAGCACAAGAAACCAGCGTTTCTTCTTCTTCCATAACACAAGCACATTTCATAGTTTATGCAACAATAGGTCAGTGGTTCCCAATCCCAACCTTTTCCTTGTGACGTCTTAAAATAAACCCATTGTAATGGATTACATCATGTTTCATGAATGAACTATGTCCACAGTGATTAACAGGTGACCAGGTCTGTGTCGGTCAATGTGAAATACATATTCAATTCAATATTTGATTGATAGAAAGCTCAATAGATAGATCAATAGATGTATTGCAGTAACAGATATTTTATAGGCTGTGACACAGATTTTATACATGAAACAGTACAATATTGATTTAATAGTATAATCCAATAATATAATGTTGGCATCGAACACCATCTGCATATTGATACTGTGATATTTTTTTCCAGCTAATTGAAGAGACCTTAATTACTTTGATCTGGTATTAAACATCAATTTTATCAGGTAATCCAATGATCTGTAAATCTACTTTATTTGTCTTTTCATTAATTGCACTAAATGAATATCTAATGCACACTTAAAGGTTCTCTATACAATATCCAGAGCATTAATATAGCAGAAAACAACTATTGCTTATGTAAAGATAGAGAGGAGTTATGTCTACCTGAGCAGAGAGTGAAGTCTCCCTCCCTCTGTGAGTGTTGTAATCAGAGCTTTTCTGCGCTTTGTTGACATTGCAGGGCCAGGCTGGCTGGCTCACAGCCGTTACTCTGCACTGTGCTCATATGGCGGTTACAGCTGATAATGCCGTTGTTGCAGAAGCGTAGCAAAAAAGGGAAAGGAAAAATATGCTTTTGCATGCAAAAATCATATTTTTCCAAACTAAATGTTGTAGTACAACCACGAGGAGATCATTGATGTGTGAAGTAATTTTGATGGTACTACACTGTACATTACTGAAGTTATTGAATATTTTTGTAGCAACTCTTTTCGGCATTGCACTTTGTAGACGACAGCTCACAGCCGACCAATGTAATGTGTCCAGCTAGGTGGACGGCTCGTTTTGATTAAAATTAGATTGTAGCTCGTTGTCTACCTTACTACGGTGAGACAGAGCCGTTGTTTGTGTTTTAACAACGTTTCGGTTTTGAGTTATTGATCCGGGAAGCTTGAATCTGTCAATATCTTTCCAACTTTACCGAACACAATGACTTGACCGTCAGGAATAATTGGAGGAAGTGCACTATGAGGTAACTCGTTCCCTCGAGTTAGTAACTTGAGGGAACGACTTACTAACTTGAGGGAACGCCTCAAGATGACCCCCACTCTGAGAACCGATTATCCTTTGTGTTGTTTGCCACAATATCACTGTGCACTTCATACTATTAGAGCCTCTTCTGCCAGCTTTCGTTTCTTTGACAGACAATTTATTTCCAATTGATAAAGACGGAATGAGGAATGGAAGTCAGACTGAGTCGAGGTCTTGGAAGTCGACAAAAATAAGTGCGACTATAGGTGTGTTAGTGCTGTTTCGTGTGAAGGAAAAGCTTGTGGAAAGATTTACTTTGGACTTGAGCTGAG